>JAIGNY010000732.1:727500-735000 GCA_020152595.1 Chiridota heheva | reverse complement strand
ACCTTTAAATATCTTAAAAGTCAATGGCAATAAAAATCATATAAAAAGTACATATTTTATGCACATGTTTTCTAAAACTAAAAAAGCAATTTCCAAATTTAAATACTTTTCCAGCTAAAATGTTATACACTTTCTCAAATGATATACAACATAAGACATTGGTAGACAGACAGACCTTTAAATAAACGTATACGGACTATTATATATATATACGTTATCTTTCTGACAGTATACAGGTATATTCGCTGTGGGCGAATTTTTTTCTCCAAACAAGATAGCAATGGTACAAATTTCCTCTTTTCTGATTGGCTTAAATCAATCTGGACCCTAACCCTAACCAGCTTTAACTCAAATGAGTGCAATTGCCATCCTGCTTGGGGGAAAAAATGTGTCTGCATGGGCCCGGGGTTGGGTTGTCATGGTTCTGATCTCTGTTTCTATTTGAGGGTTGTTATGTCACGACAGCTTCAGACTTGCTCGGGGCTTCGGACTTGCTCGGGGCGAAGCAATTGCACAAATTTCCTCTTGTCTGATTGGCTTAAATTCTGGACTCATCCTACAGCTGAACCCTCATTTAACTCAAATGAGTGTAATTGCTATTCTGCTTGGGAAAAAATAGCGTCCGGGCCCGGGGTTGGGTCGTAATGATTCTGATCTCTGCTTCTATTAAGTTATTTGAGGGTTGTAATGTCACGACAGCTTGGACTTCCCAGGGGGGCTAATTTTTTTCCCCAAACAGGATAGCAATTGCACGCATTTGAGTTTAGTTAAGGTTAGGTTAGGGTTACGGTCCAGCATTTAAGTCAAACAGACAAGAAGAAATTTATGTGCCAGTGCTATTCTGTTTGGAAAACAAAACAAAATTGCGACCCAGGGGAGGCTCCTTTGGACACCCTCGGCCGTTACCAGTTGGGGAGTACTTGTTCGGAAACCATCAAAATCGCACCTTGCAATATTTCATGACTAATCCGAATTATTCATAATTTGAAAATGGTAACAATGGTTTAACCTTTTAATGCAATTTGAGAGTGAAGTGTTTGTGGTTGATATAAAAGTCCATGTGTTGATGCAGTAGCGCAATTGTATGGGCCTCTGGCAGTTTGGTATTCGTGGGTAAATTGACGTTCTGTCAGTCCGTGTCGTGTATATTTTGTTGGGGCTTCTTAAAAGAATGCAGGACTCATGGAGATAGCACCCCCTCCCCTCCCTCTTTCCATCCTGTTGTTGTTAAATTTACATATTTGGGTGGTGGTATATACTCATGGCCCCGTGAAGTGACTGGTGCACGTTTTGCAATTTGTGGCGAAGTTATTATTGCAGTTTGGCTTCTGCAAGTTTGGAGCATTTCTATCAGGCTGTCGGGTCAAGCGTAATGGCATCCCTTCAATACGTCATGGGTGATCCAATCCATTCAATACGTCATGGGTGATCCAGCTGGAGACCGGACCCCTCCTCATTTTCAGTAGAAATATTTCACACTATAATTAGTAGTTTTTCAGGGTGAACACGAAGCTTAAGACTTAGACCCTGCTTGTGAGGAATAATCTTATTTGACCCTTCCTCTGAATAGTCTGCATGACTGGGTCTGCCTATAGAGCACTCGGTCGAAAGGTTCGAGTGTCTCTTTTGCAAATTCCTCAGTCGAAAACGTTAGGGCGTCTCTTTTTTGCTAATTTCCGGGTTGAAAAGATAGAGCATCTCGTTTGCTAATTCTTCGGTCAAAAATTTAGCAGGTTAGGGTGTTTCTTTTGTCAATTTCTCGGTCGAAAAGTTAGAGGTTTTCTTTCGTCAATTCCTCGGTCGAAAAGTTGGGGCGTTTCTTTTGCTAATTCCTCGGTCGAAAAGTTAGGGGTCTCTTTATGATTTTTATTTGTAAATGATATCAATGATTCAAGCCATTAGAACTTCATATCAAAGCACTTTCGAAAGAAAATTTCAAAGAGAATTCTATAAATACATTAATGGTGCTAGCACATGAGGCAAAATATGTCATCATTGGCATGATGTCAACGCAAAATTAGACAAAATGGCAGCGTCCATGTTGCAACTTTAAACTTGGATAACTTGAGAATGGAATAAAGAATTTATGATGATGGGATTTTTGGTAGTTAATTTATTTTTAAATTCTCTATCATATATCATGCTATGACTTTATGTCTCCCACAAAAGTCATCTTGAATTAGTGGAGGTAGGATAAACTCAGCAGCGACTGAATTAATCCAACTAATGTTGCTATAACACCCGATTCGCATAGCAGGAACAGTAAATACTGGTTATGGTTAACCACCGTGTATCAGTAAAAACTGGCTTGTGTTATAACATGGTAACATGTGTAACGACCATTGTCAGTAATAAATTCATAGATACTGTCATAGATAGATACATTTGGACCTTTCATATATACACTGAAGAATTTAATTAAAAATAAGAGGTATACCCTCAATACGAAACCATCTTTTTGCATCATTGTATAGACGCATATTGACACTTACTCAGACACAAGGATATAAATGTTAGGTATTGTTACGTCATCACGTCTAGTTATTGTGGCATCGAGTCTTAGAAAGTTTAGAAAGTACTTATACAATTAAAGAATTTAAAGATATAATTGGATATTTTCATGAAAAAGAACCATGATTATTTTTTAAGATACAAAATTAACGTTTCATATCAAAGGAGCACTAGACCCGTAAGTGATGGCGTATTTTTTTTTATTTTTAGGGAGTCACTCTGCAATGGCAGCGCAGATTGTTTTTGAGACCCCATCATGCCCAGCCCTAACATTAACAAGACTTAATCCGATCCTGGTGGTAGTGTCGGTACGCCGTTTAGTACAGTACCCCTTCAATGAACTTTCCATAACTTTAAGCGCAACTAGAAAAAAATATCTTCAGTCAGTCAAGTCAAAGGTTCATTCGTCGGCTTTGTGTAACTTGCGCTCAGTTTTAACTGACAATTGTCGTAACACATGTTACCATGTTATAACACAAGCCATTACCTGTACCAGCCACGGTACAAGAAATGGTACAACCATTTCCTGTACCAGCCATTTCCTGTACCAGCCATTTACTGTACCAGCCATTTACTGTACCAGCCATTTACTGTACCAGCCATTTACTGTACCAGCCATTTACTGTACCAGCCATTTACTGTACCAGCCATTTACTGTACCACTGTACCCATTTACTGTACCAGCCATTTACTGTACCAGCCATTTTACTGTACCAGCCATTTACTGTACCAGCCATTTACTGTACCAGCCATTTACTGTACCAGCCATTTACTGTACCAGCCATTTACTGTACCAGCCATTTACTGTACCAGCCATTTACTGTACCAGCCATTTACTGTACCAGCCATTTACTGTACCATTTACTGTACCAGCCATTTACTGTACCAGCCATTTACTGTACCAGCCATTTACTGTACCAGCCATTTACTGTACCAGCCATTTACTGTACCAGCCATTTACTGTACCAGCCATTTACTGTACCAGCCATTTACTGTACCAGCCATTTACTGTACCAGCCATTTACTGTACCAGCCATTTACTGTACCAGCCATTTACTGTACCAGCCATTTACTGTACCAGCCATTTACTGTACCAGCCATTTACTGTACCAGCCATTTACTGTACCAGCCATTTACTGTACCAGCCATTTACTGTACCAGCCATTTACTGTACCAGCCATTTACTGTACCAGCCATTTACTGTACCAGCCATTTACTGTACCAGCCATTTACTGTACCAGCCATTTACTGTACCAGCCATTTACTGTACCAGCCATTTACTGCCAGCCATTTACTGTACCAGCCATTTACTGTACCAGCCATTTACTGTACCATTTACTGTACCAGCCATTTTTACTGTACCAGCCATTTACTGTACCAGCCATTTACTGTACCAGCCATACCAGCCATTTACTGTACCAGCCATTTACTGTACTTTTACTGTACCAGCCATTTACTGTACCAGCCATTTACTGTACCAGCCATTTACTGTACCAGCCATTTACTGTACCAGCCATTTACTGTACCAGCCATTTACTGTACCAGCCATTTACTGTACCAGCCATTTACTGTACCAGCCATTTACTGTACCAGCCATTTACTGTACCAGCCATTTACTGTACCAGCCATTTACTGTACCAGCCATTTACTGTACCAGCCATTTACTGTACCAGCCATTTACTGTACCAGCCATTTACTGTACCAGCCATTTACTGTACCAGCCATTTACTGTACCAGCCATTTACTGTACCAGCCATTTACTGTACCAGCCATTTACTGTACCAGCCATTTACTGTACCTGCCATACCAGCCATTTACTGTACCAGCCATTTACTGTACCAGCCATTTACTGTACCAGCCATTTACTGTACCAGCCATTTACTGTACCAGCCATTTACTGTACCAGCCATTTACTGTACCAGCCATTTACTGTACCAGCCATTTACTGTACCAGCCATTTACTGTACCAGCCATTTACTGTACCAGCCATTTACTGTACCAGCCATTTACTGTACCAGCCATTTACTGTACCAGCCATTTACTGTACCAGCCATTTACTGTACCAGCCATTTACTGTACCAGCCATTTACTGTACCAGCCATTTACTGTACCAGCCATTTACTGTACCAGCCATTCACTGTACCAGCCATTTACTGTACCAGCCAATTCCTGTACCAGCCATTCACTGTACCAGCCATTCACTGTACCAGCCATTCACTGTACCTGCCAATTCCTGTACCAGCCATTCTCTGTACCAGCCATTCACTGTACCAGCCATTTACTGTACCAGCCATTTACTGTACCAGCCATTTACTGTACCAGCCATTTACTGTACCAGCCATTTACTGTACCAGCCATTCACTGTACCAGCCATTCACTGTACCAGCCATTCACTGTACCAGCCATTCACTGTACCAGCCATTCACTGTACCAGCCATTCACTGTACCAGCCATTCACTGTACCAGCCATTCACTGTACCAGCCATTCACTGTACCAGCCATTCACTGTACCAGCCATTCACTGTACCAGCCATTCACTGTACCAGCCATTCACTGTACCAGCCATTCACTGTACCAGCCATTCACTGTACCAGCCATTCACTGTACCAGCCATTCACTGTACCAGCCATTCACTGTACCAGCCATTCACTGTACCAGCCATTCACTGTACCAGCCATTCACTGTACCAGCCATTCCAGCCATTCACTGTACCAGCCATTCACTGTACCAGCCATTCACTGTACCAGCCATTCACTGTACCAGCCATTCACTGTACCAGCCATTCACTGTACCAGCCATTCACTGTACCAGCCATTCACTGTACCAGCCATTCACTGTACCAGCCATTCACTGTACCAGCCATTCACTGTACCAGCCATTCACTGTACCAGCCATTCACTGTACCAGCCATTCACTGTACCAGCCATTCACTGTACCAGCCATTCACTGTACCAGCCATTCACTGTACCAGCCATTCACTGTACCAGCCATTCACTGTACCAGCCATTCACTGTACCAGCCATTCACTGTACCAGCCATTCACTGTACCAGCCATTCACTGTACCATTCACTGTACCAGCCATTCACTGTACCAGCCATTCACTGTACCCAGCCATTCACTGTACCAGCCATTCACTGTACCAGCCATTCACTGTACCAGCCATTCACTGTAGCCATTCACTGTACCAGCCATTCACTGTACCAGCCATTCACTGCCATTCACTGTACCAGCCATTCACTGTACCAGCCATTCACTGTACCAGCCATTCACTGTACCAGCCATTCACTGTACCAGCCATTCACTGTACCACTGTACCAGCCATTCACTGTACCAGCCATTCACTGTACCAGCCATTCACTGTACCAGCCATTCACTGTACCAGCCATTCACTGTACCAGCCATTCACTGTACCAGCCATTCACTGTACCAGCCATTCACTGTACCAGCCATTCACTGTACCAGCCATTCACTGTACCAGCCATTCACTGTACCAGCCATTCACTGTACCAGCCATTCACTGTACCAGCCATTCACTGTACCAGCCATTCACTGTACCAGCCATTCACTGTACCAGCCATTCACTGTACCAGCCATTCACTGTACCAGCCATTCACTGTACCAGCCATTCACTGTACCAGCCATTCACTGTACCAGCCATTCACTGTACCAGCCATTCACTGTACCAGCCATTCACTGTACCAGCCATTCACTGTACCAGCCATTCACTGTACCAGCCATTCACTGTACCAGCCATTCACTGTACCAGCCATTCACTGTACCAGCCATTCACTGTACCAGCCATTCACTGTACCAGCCATTCACTGTACCAGCCATTCACTGTACCAACCATTTACTGTACCAACCATGTGGTGGCTATAATCATACTCCTATCGTAACAACTTGAAAGGGAACAGGTACCTGTATAAAGGATGAAGGTTCACCGTTTGAAGTGCTTACTCACCGTGATTAATACTAGTTACATATACTATATACTAGCAGCGGAAATGTTGAATAGATATAACATAAAAGAAACGGAAATTATCTAAACGTTATATAAATACAAATTGAATGGTTCTATAGATATGAAAATGGCATAGTCCACTTTATCGAGTGCAGTGTGTAACTTTATTGTCATTAACGTGTGATTGAATGCAAGTAAAGACGTACTGCGTAAATATTTTAGAGGCCCTATTTGAAAAAGATCAAAGGTAACATGCTTGCGGCCACGCAAGGTTAATAAGTTTTTGAAAAGGACTTTAACCAATCTTCCGATACTCTGTTGCCTTATGTAACTCAACATTTACCGCAGAAACGCACTTGTCTGTTAATCTGTCTCCATGTCTGATTAAAGTTTGTGTCCTATATAGGCCATGGGCCAGATGCACCCCACGCGCACCCCCTCCCTCTCCACACACACACACAACTCTTCGAACCAATATTGTTATAAAGCCTTAGAGTACAGTGAACACGTTTTCACCTGGTAAAAATACAAATATTGGTCTGCATTAATCAAAATAGCGGAAATAGTCAAAATGGCCGCCAAGTTAAGAAAATGCAAATAAATAATCATTAAAAATAAATAAGGTAATATGACATTATAATTATGCTTTAATTTCATGCATATTAATACATATTTTATATCTGGCACCTTCTTGGAACATTTTTTGTCATCCAAGATGGCGGAAAATCAAAATGACTGACAAAAGGGTTATATTTCAGGAGTAATTCCATGTCAATTCAACAAGGCCATGACAAACATTTTTAGGTTTCATTCAATCTTGGTACCTGTAATGGAAATTATGTATATAGAACATCCCCAAAATTTTAGCTTTATACCTTTTACCGTTTGTAAGATATGAACATTCAAAGTTAGCCTATTCTGAGGTCTATTTCTTGAAAATGGCGGCCATTTTGAATTTGTATCGATTACAAACATTGTACACAATCTTTTGCCTATGGTTACTATGGATCCAAAACTTGGTACCAGG
>JAIGNY010000732.1:527500-722500 GCA_020152595.1 Chiridota heheva | reverse complement strand
ACTGCTCATTCAAAACCGGCTATGACGTCACAGGGGAGGCTGAGAGGCCCGAGGCGCAGCCGAGGGCCTCTGCCCCCTGTGACGTCATAGCCGGTTTTGAATGAGCAGTAGAGACCAAGGCACCTTCTACTTGATTCCGATTCATAAATTCTGACATAAAATTTAAAAAAAAAAGAGAAAAATGCAAACAAATTTGAATCATGTTGATAACAAGTTTATTCTCCTAACACATTAAAATAGATTCACTTAACAACAAGATGATAACACGAATAAACGTGTACGTACGGTCGCGAGCAGCAAAAAAAAAATAGACTATTTTGTTTTGGCGTTGAAATATCCAATTTTCATTATAAACCAATAACTACAGGGATAATGTATAAAACAAAAGTGTAAAATTGAGGTGTATGATCTGAAAGACACATTGAAAAGCAACAAGTGGAGATTCATTGTTGAACAACAATTTTAATTCTCCCAACTTGTTTATAGAAATTCATGTGGAAGCTCAAGCCATGTCTCGATACTTCATTCGAACATGGGTAATTAACCAATCAGATGCAAGGATTTCCTTAAAGTATTTATGAATTATTGAAATAGGGTTCTCAATAATTTTTTTAAAGTAAATTGAACATGTTTGCCCATCCGTTCCTGTACCTAGGTTTGATACTTTTAAATTGCAATACATTTTTTTTTGAGGATACTCTGTGAGAATTTAGAGATGCGGGCATTTGACGTCACACCTATGCTACCAGCCAATTGGACACTGCACAATCCAGCAATCTGCAGGGATTTAAATTTAGATAATTTTAGAAATTTTATATGAACCTACAAAAGACAGGTATTTGGATTAACAACATAGTGACATGCAGGTGCAAGTTCGTTCTACTTTCGTTCATTTTAATCAGCTTCCCACCATGCCCACTCAGAATCGTGCGAACATCATACATGCACATGTTACAAGCCGGTCAAAGTCAAACCTACAAAGTAGAATATAAGCACTTTCACTTTTTCAAATCATCGATATTTCATATTTCATTTATTACCCTGCAGACATAGACCGCTATATGGAGAACAAAGGAAAGGAATTAAATTAAACTTGTTTCGTAAAAATGAAAAATTCCTGGAATTTTTCACTTTCATTTTTCGACATAGAAATATGGTAGGTATGGTTAGAAATAAGGCGAGGTGAACAGGTGAATTAAGTGACGATTCTTCGGCGATTAACATGCATGTCGGATACCCATCTAAAAGAGCACGAGTGGCGATACGGGGACAGGGAAAATTTGTCCCCACGAGATCGCCTTCCCCCACTTGCCTCCCCATATTTTTTTTTACGAACGACATATTTTGTCCGATATAGATTTTTGCCCTCCTCACCCCCATGACAGCGGGGTGGCCAAGGTAAAATAAACGTGTGTGTGGGAGGGGGGAAAGGGGGGAGTGTTTGTGTGTGGGGATAGCAAGTGGGGATAGAAATGAAGGGTGAAATTTGCACATTTTCCCATATTAGCTAAAAAATCTTCGAAAAGCTGTAAACATGGTAAACTTGTAAATAGCCAATTTTTAACCGATTTTGATCAACTTATCGAATGTGGCCTCTACTTGTCGTTACACCTTTAAACTTAAAGTACGGCAAGCTTGACGCCTCCGAGTTATGGCTATTAATTTTTAATAGGGGGCTCTGGGCGTGATTTAAAGACTGCTTTTCAGAATTTAAAGCTCTCTAGCTGACTAGTGAATACATACAAGATTTCTACTGTACCTGCTGTCAATATGCCTTTAACAGGATAACTGGCCATTAAAGGAGAGGTATCGTCCCATAAATACATTCAGAAGTGAACTCTGTCGCGTTGGTAGCGTCACTTCTGGTTTTCAATTTCTCCTAGTGATCGCGAAATCGAAAATATGGGCCAATAGGTGTAATCAATAACATTACAAAATTTACCACATGGCGTTCACTTCTGAATATATATATATATATATATATATATATATATATATATATATATATATATATATATATATATATATATATATATATATATATATATATATATATATATATATATATATATATATATATATATATATATATATATATATATATATATATATATATATATATACATATATATATATATATATATATATGTATATATATATATATATATATATATATATATATATATATATATATATATATATATATATATATATATATATATATATATATATATATATATATATTGCAAAATTCTCGTTTACTTTTGGTTTTTTAACAAATACCACAGCTTATCAAATAAAATGTTATCTTCACTGTCGATATAAATTGGGCAGACGTGCGGCTTGCTCAATGGCGTCGCTAAGGAGAGGCACGAAATTTTCTTCCTGTTTGCAATTTAATTTTGGAATTTCTGTGTTTGATTTTAAGCCATTTTGGGGTATCAAAAACAAGAATTATGCAGAGCTTCTGGGGACTTCGCCCCCTGGACCTCTATACCAGGGCTCCGCCCCCGGATCCCACCAGGTGCCCTTAAGCGGGCCCCTGGACCTATGCCGGTACGTGCACACTTCACGAGCCACGACGACAAGTAAACACACAATTACAATGACGGGGTCGTTGCCTGCGTATTTGGTTATGATAGTAACAATGCTATCACGAAACGCTTTATACGACCTGGACAAAAACACAGGTACGACGTACGGACAGACATAACATCGACAACCAAGTCAATGTCCACGGCTATTGATAAGCAGTTGTGGTACACTGGCGTGTCTACCCAACCCAGGCTTGAACTCAGGGCCTCGTGGTATGTAGACAGGTATGATAACCGCTACACCACAGTAGGTAGATATTTACGTGCCACCAATAGACGCCACTTTTATAGTCCCCCCCCCCCCGTCCACCCTCATTTTACTCGTCTAAACTGCTGTGCTCCCCAAATTAAAATCTTTGGCGACGCCACTGGACTTGTCGAAGGAAGGCGGATATGAGATCCGCCGACATCTGGCGTACATTCTTCTTATCACACACGCGCTCTCAGCTTAGGGATTGTATTGAGGGGTTTTGTTTGTCATGTGGCGCTGGTTTTGCCATACGATTGGCCCGCAGCCTGAGGTTGTTGTGAAATATGGCCCTTGGGAAAATAATTCAGAATCCGTGCCCTAGAGTAAGGGGTGAAGGGGGCAGGAGGTGCCCTGTTGAAGGTTGAGAACGAATGGGGGTAGGAAGTGCCCTTTTAAGGGTTGAGGGCGGACCGAGGACGAAATTACCCTGAAGCTTGAAAACAAATAGAAATCCACTCACTCACAAATTCTACTACATATAATGATATAGCAGCATAGTACATAGAAGTTGTACAACACTTTTAGTATTTGACACAATTAAAGCATGCCATTTACCAGGGGCCCCGACACCGAGGGCCGAGTGGGAGACAAACATGGCCTCAATAATTTTCTAAGCAGTAATTTTCAAACGTAGGCCTTTTACCTATTCGCCCGATGGGTAATTGCCAACATTGGTCCTGGCGCCCAACTCAAATCCATAGCCGGGATTTGCTCTCACTTTATTTTCTGCTCCATTGGCCAGAGCTCCATCCGACACCCCTTCTCGTTTATACAGTTAGAATTGGACCGAATGAACTTCGGCAGTTTGGAGTCATTTCCTGATCCAGTATCAGACTTGGACCTATCACTTGTGTTTTTGTATTTTATTTCCCATCCTCTGGTCCCATGTCGCTATTGCTTTATCCTCGCCATTTTGCATGGGAACCACACGGGTATGACATCAATGGAGGAGGAGTATATCCAACCATCGGGGATGATTGGGGATCTTTCACCCCCCCCCCCCTCTACCCCCGTCGGAAATTTTGTTTCTTCAATTTGTCGGGGAGTTACACAGGGGCGTGTCTAACTGTTCGTTTTTAGGGGGTTTAAGCCCTTTAAGATACATCTTATTAACAAGTTCACCTCAGTCTCTATTTGGTCCAAAATCGGAGATTTTGAGTTCAAAATTGATTTGGATGTTTCATGCAAAATTTGATACTTTTGGTCCAAAATTGGAATATTTTTGTCCCAAAAATTGAAGAAGTTTGGTTCTAAGTTGTAAAGTTTGGTCCAAACGTCAAGAATTGTGGCCCTTGAATTAAACATTTTCGTCCCAAAATTGGAAATAATTGAAGATTTTTAGTTCACAATTGAAAATTTGTTGTCCGAAATTGTAGATTTGTGACCAAAAGGTTTAGAGTTTGGGTTCAAAATTGAAGAATTTTGGTCCAAAATTACCGATAATTCAGGCGATGCTAATGAATATCTCTGGTTGCTATGATTCATTTGATATTTAGGTCTAATTGATGGCTTTGACAGCATTTGAATATTTTAGGGGGGGGGGTAAGCCCTCAATAGCCCCTCCCCCTGAGACACGCCACATACAGTGTATGAATGGTAAGTATTTTATCCCCCTGATGGCTGAATAGGGGTCACTGGGATAACATATTGCACATCCATACGTACGTGTACTATGTGAACAGGGGCTGTGGAGCAGAGGGCGGGGCAACTGAAGGCTGAGACTGAAAGTAATCGAACAACGAAGGTGGTTTCCATAGCTGAAATTCAAATCAATAAGCGGGCATTCAGATATATACTTCCAGGCACAAAGTAACCGATTTGAAGTATGAGTGATTTAACTTTCAATCGCTCTGTCGGTAGACTACTTCCTTCAGAAAATAAGTGTTTTATGTCAACAACTGGTGTATCTACATTACGAAATCTAAATGAACTACAAAAAAAAACCTATTGCATTCCACCATGTCTATAGAGGCCATAGGATGAAGTTGTATTGGTCATGTTGCACAGTCAAACAGTCTGACTCACTGCTCTGACTTTTAAAGGTGGCGCTCCATTGGACTTATGATGGCAACATGAGAAAGGCTGCAGGGTCAGACCATGCAGGGCCTTATAAATTTGTCTCAAGCTGAGTCAAGCACTTTAAGAGGGGCTTTATAATTCTCCATGTACCTTAGGATTTTTCAGTTTTAATTTCCGCAAGTGAGATTAGTCCCCCACTTTTAATGGTCTACTAACGCGCCTGAAGCTGATGTTCGTGTGATATGGATGTCCCATGCGCCAACCACACATGCACGGCGGGACCCGATTTAGTGGGTAACACAAAACTGCGCGCCCACACTTCTACCTGCCAATTAGCTCTTACACAAATTCCAATCTGGAATATATCAAAGTTTTATCTGGCTTATATCTGGGATAATAACGTTTGATCTGGCCAGGTCAACTTCATCAATTGTCCACTTGATATACAAATAATGTTTATATCGAGGTATCAAGTTATACCAAGTTATATCTGCCCAATTCCTTATATGAGAAGAGAGGGGATCGATCGATCGATGCCAGATTTGGATTTGATTTGAATCCCAGATCTGGTCCATATGGATCATACCTGGGATATCTGAATTTTTGTGTGGGAAATCACTTTGCATCTAGGCCCAGTTTCTGCTATCAAAACTTCTCAGAAACGTAGTATTTTATTAAACTATATCTCGCGGAATTAAAAGGTGTTTTTGTAACCGACACGTATTCGTCAGTTCCTATAACAATTGACAAGGCGGCAATAAACTAAAAAAATGAAAATTTTAACCACATGGGATGGCATTCTTCGATTATAAGATTTCCCAGAAAATGGAACTTTTATAACATCCGTGTTGTAAGATTTCAGTTTTCGAACTTCCTTTTCGCCCTGAAGTAGCCTGGGTCGAAAGTAAACCAGAAAAAAAAAATTAACAAGAAAAAAAAAATGATATTAAACCAAATTACAAAACATAAATATTCAATGAAATTACCTTTGTTCTCCGGGAAGGCATATTTATCTTATTATTTCTCTCCATTGTTTCGCTCCATTTCCGTTTACCACTAGCCGATGGTGGAATTTATAGTCTGGAAAAGTCATGGGAGATTAGATCTTTCTTTCAGTCTTATCTAAAAGTACACAAGGAGGCGGAAATGCGATCATTTCATTCATTAAAAAAGAAGTACTTTCTTTTCTTAGGTTACTATGTAGGTCAGAGGTTAAACCTCAAAACCCAGAAATATTTGAAAAATTATCGCTGTGCTATTATGTTACTTATCAAAGGATGTATGTAATAGTATCATAGTATCATGAACATTGGACTGATGGAAGCGCTTCTGAATACAGCAGTCAGGCTGTGAGATACCCAATTCTCTGGTATGCCGCTAGACTGAAAAAGAAAAGGGTCATCTAGAAATTGACGTTTGAATTAAAATGCATTGTCATGGAAAGACGACGAACATACAGACAGACAGACAAAAAGCTGTAAATACATCAAAGGTTTCACAGGGGTTATACAAAAATAAAAAAACCTGTTTTGTTAAATTCGTTTTGTCAATCTCCGCGGGCCTTTGAAGGTATCCACATCGATCCCATTCCCCTCTCTTCTCGTCATATGCTTGGACTCAAAGTCAGCACCAGACACGTAGCCATACATTTTAAGGTAGGGGTTGGGCGATCTCTATAAAAAACATTTCCACTTGGTGAACTAAATATATAAAGCGAAAAACTCAGAAGCATGATCGTTACAATAAAGATTTAAAAGCCGCCCCCTTCCCCCTTGGCTACGTGTCTGGTCAGCACCCTCCTGATACACGTAAGCAACCAAGGGTTTAGAATACCTTAAAATCAGTCACGGGGTTTTATGACCATTTCAAACTCAGAATAATTATATTCGGGATTTGTTTCAGAATCTTAACGACTTTTGGGAATTGAAATTTTCAAACTATTTTACGAATTAAGTTATTAAATATACTATATTGCGAACTTATGGCTTTCACTTTTTAGAAAACCTTATTTATTTACAAAAAAGATTATCCACATAGACTGTGACCTAACTGAACTCCATGTAAATATGAATGCAAAATTACAGCGTGAGAAAGGAAATTTTGGACCATAATATTTGCAAAAAATTATGCAATTACAGAATTTGAACAATCAAAGTTGTCAGGTTGTTGCCTCACTCCCTTGAAATTCTCGGCCTTCAAGTTTCGAATTCATCACGTTTGCCTGTTTGCCTGGGACCATTGTAATTCTCCTAATCCTGATCATGAGTCCGAATTTTTAATATGGTCCAGGGAAATTGTCCAACTATGTCACTTTAGCTAATGTTGCTTAACATTGTTATCAAAAATGTAGACAAAAAAACTAGTATACAGATACATGTACATATGCAACATTGACGGTACTGAGTAAGGCCTACTTCAGTATTTGAAAATAGGATACGAGGCAGTGGCGTAATTAAGAAGGGCGTGGGTTAGGCGCCTGGCCCGGGCCCTAAGGGCCGTAGAAAAGCAAAAAACGGCCCTTACAGGGCCCCGCGGTTTAAACAAAAGATTTGGCCTCGTGATCTGGAATGCCAATGGGGCCTGCCCGTCGTCGTCAGGGCCCCTTATAGGCCTAAACTCGGTTGGTTGGCTAGGCCTAGTGATCAGCTAATAGTCCCGTCAGATCAATGTCGTCATAGTGTCCACTCGCCCTAGCCACGCCACTGATATGAGGGTTTTTCGCATAATGAACCTATGCTCTACATCCTTACTAATTCGTGACGTCGATAGCTACAATTTTTTGGCGGGAAAATATAGATTTTCTTGTCTTGAGGGACGTCCCCTATACACAATTCATAACTGTATCAAGCAACTTGTAATCATTTCCTTCAAATAGAAAATTCAATCCTGGATTGAAGAGTTAATACCTCCTTTCGACCTGGCGTAAGAGGATTTTAATCTTTTCTAGTTTTGTTGTCATTTGTAACAATATGAAAGTTGCACCATTAATAATTTGGAAACATTTTATTTCAGTAATGAAAGGATGATAACACGGATTTAATCCCAAGAAAACGACCACAAGATTTTCATTTATACATGCGGGTATAATTGTGTAAAGTAAGTGAATTTGTCTGTGGGCGGTGTTTTACATTTAAGGATATAAATGGGCGTGGGGAATGAGCCATTCTATTTTTAGTTATGAATGAAAACACACGCGAGATAGGAATGCGGAAGAGTTTGCAAACGAATAAACAGTTATTACTAACTACATACTGCACAATGATACACAAGATAAACATAGCTGCTAATTAGGGACATAATGGGGATTATCAGACAATATATCAGACAGGTTTTTAAAGCTGTTAACTGAAAGGTTTCATATAGTGGAATGTTATCTCAATACCATAATATCATATGTTATTGGTAACAATGAACATACATATGTTTTTGTAGACTACTTTAGTGACGTAGATAAACTTATTTTGAAGGTGACATTAATTAATCTTCAATTATAAAGTTGACCATTTCCCCACATTTTTGCATCAAATTGATTTCTGTCATCGATTTTTGTTCAAGTTTTCGGTCGAAAGGTGAGGGAAGGGAGGGGGGGGACTTCCGGTCGGGTGGGTAGCAGAACAATTACCTAACTACAGCAACACTTTTGGTGCTTTGCATTCAAAAGACGTCGATATACCGCATACATACAACCAGGAAGCTGCCATATTCAACAAACATGGATTTAAGGTGTTCCTTGGCTAAACTTATAGGCCTCTACTCAAAATAACTTTCAAAAAGCTCAATGTAAGTAAATTAATAATAAGTTTGCATGCATGTGTACTCGACAATGGCCTGAATTTACAGATCATTCTTACCAAGCAAGTGCACTGAAAAAAATTAGGGCATGGCCCCGTGTGTTCGTAAGTCTTTCTACATAGATAAAAGAAAAAAAAAAACTTTTATAACAATACTGACTCCTTCATTGTATTTCAATTTATAGCGTCCATTGTCTGATCTTATGAAAGAAAACCTTGTCACGAAGCTGCTATACTGGTCAACCAACTTGAAATTTGGTTCGTCTGAAACCCTACTCAATGAAGTGGACGTATATGGTTGGCCATACGGATCAAAACGTACCCTAGTGTTACGCCGAAGAAAAATCACTTCTTACGCCGTAATAATTCCATTTAAAAAAAAAAAACTAAAGCTAATTGATCGGTTCCTTTAGCAGTTTAGGTGTACGAATATAATGATTTTACGCGTAAAAACTAATTTTCTGTTCTTACGTCTTAAAGGAAACAGCCAATCAGCGACCGGTGTTAGACGTATGCAATGGAAATGTTACGACGTAAGAAAGATTGTTACGTCGTAAGAAATAATTGTTAGTCGTAAGAAATGATTGTTACGGCGTAAGAATTTTTTTTTTCTTCGGCGTAACATTAGAAGACGTTATGACTTGCATGGCCAACCATAGACGTAACAAGGAACCGTCATACAAACACGCCGGATTAGAGGTTAATAGACCACTAAGAATTCGAAGCCGACTGGTGTACATTTATGGGCTGACAGGAGCTGGTGATCAGGCTGACAGGAGCTGGTGATCAGGCTGACAGGAGCTGGTGATCAGGCTGACAGGAGCTGGTGATCAGGCTGACAGGAGCTGGTGATCAGGCTGACAGGAGCTGGTGATCAGGCTGACAGGAGCTGGTGATCAGGCTGACAGGAGCTGGTGATCAGGCTGACAGGAGCTGGTGATCAGGCTGACAGGGAGCTGGTGATCAGGCTGACAGGAGCTGGTGATCAGGCTGACAGGAGCTGGTGATCAGGCTGACAGGAGCTGGTGATCAGGCTGACAGGAGCTGACGATCAGGCTGACAGGAGCTGGTGATCAGGCTGACAGGAGAGAGAGGAAGAGACAGAGAGAAAGAGAGAGAGAGACAGAGACAGAGACAGACAGAGACAGAGAGAGACAGACAGAGAGAGCGAGAGAGAGATTTTCTCAGAATTTGATACTTTTTCACACGCAGTGTAGTAAATTTGTAGCTTTACTTGAGCCTATACATCTGTATATACTTTTAACTAGTCACGTTTTAATAATCGTCATTAACAGAAAAAAAAACGTGTATTTGTAGCCAGGTGACAGTAGGTCAACAGGTGGGGAATCAATTCCCGGAATCGGATATGTATTTGGGCCGCCCTTATTCAGTATATATATAACACTATTTTTTAAATGTAGCAGCTTTCATCTAAATGCCAATCTGGAGGCCCACCCTAAACTGAGTGTGCTTGCATGGGCATGTTTCACGCTTTTTGTTAGTGTTACTGTTTGTGGCGGTGAATTAAAATCTCATGCATGTCGTTTCAATCTTTTAAAATCATCGTGCATGGTAACAGGGGATGAGCATACCTGTTACCATGTACGAAGACTGGATGGCACGTAGTTAATGGGGGGAGGGGGTGCTCACTTTTGGACGATTCTTCTTCCAGCTCTCCCTCCCCAATAGGATGAAATCCGCTTTGACCCTTAGTTACATCCCAATATCAGTGGTCATTGGTAAAATCCCTCTTTTTAAACTGTTTGAAATTTATGACAAACATACTTTTTTAAACTTCGAACGCAACTCACTCATAAATACATGGTAACATAACTCATAAATACATGGTAACATACTCATAAATACATGGTAACATAACTCATAAATGCAAAGTAATATGCCGTACAAGAGGTGTAGTCACGTTTTAGCAATCGGCATTTCAGATACGAAAAGCGACAGATATGATCAATAAACCAGAAAACTACTTTTTTTTTATACGAAGACAGGAAGAAGGAACCTAGATGATCTTTCCGCCAGTTCAGAGTAAATCTTATTTTGTTGTTCAATGTCGTAGGTCGGTATAAATACCATATAAGGAGAATAAACGAGCAAAATATCACATTTATGTCGCTGGGGTGTGAGAGGCTCAAATAATATCAAGATTTCATCAACAAGGTAAGGTAAATAATATTTTGCTATCAGTTAACCCCCTGTGTGCCGTTAAATATACGGGCTAGAATTTTAACTTGCTGCAGACGGTACCCGCTAAGCGAGACTCAAATGATATCGCTTTGAAAATATTCCGGCGCGAGAGTGAATTTCCTTATATGGAAGTTACATTGCCTTCGTGGGACAGAGGGCACGCGAACATGGGTGTGTGATTTGCACTCGTTTGAACTTGTGGAGACCACATGAGGGCATCTTTCTATGTTATGGTGATGGTGTTATCATTTTTACGACACTCCCGGTAAAGTTATCAAATTATGGCTTGAACGTGAGACATTAATTATAAGCACTCTTTTCTCCGCGTCTATATAGGCATGACATGACAGTATGAAAGGTGTATGCATGAACCTCTACAACATGTGTTTGACGTCTACGGTTGATGCCATAGAGGAATGTTAACTGGACCAAAGATTAGCCTACCTGACTTATATTGAAGGAATTCAGCATTAAAATGTTTCGTCATATGTACACCCTACATGACAAGGCTCACAGCTTTCTACTGGCAGTGATGGATGGCACATCTGTAAGATTTACGATTAAATGGAAATGTATAATAGAATGCAAAAGAATACGCAGGAAGTTGCGATGGAGATGAATCTGATGAAGTAGATAACAAAAATCACGTGACGTTTGATGTGAACGGGCTGCGGTTTAGAACGGATCATCACACGGACCCCAGGGGATGGGGCTGCACTAAAGTTTTCCGAAAAGTGGCACTGAATTACAGTCTTACAATGATTATAGTTAGACTATATATGTATTTATTTTATTTTGAGGCAAATGACCTTCAATTTCGGGCCGCCTTTGGACCAAATCAAGAAGCTGATATTCACCTAGCGGGTCACTCGAGCAATTATGTTTAGATTCAGCCGGTCCGTTATCCTTCACCTCCCCTACCCCTTACCCCCATCCATCCTCCCCTCTTACCCCACCCTTAATCCTACTTACCCCCACCCCTTAACCCACCCCTAACCTCCATCCCTTACCCCCCACTCCACCCCCACACACACTCACTTTCCTTTCCAAGCTTGTGGGAATACATAATTTTCAATTGTCAATTACAGAATTATATTTATCTTACTAACTGCAACAATATCGCGTATCAGATAGGCAGATCATCACGACACTTATTTCGGGCGAAATACGCTTTTCGGCAAAAATGTTTTCTCTGTCAGTCTGTGAAAAGATTTATTGTCACATTCTCGACCATTTCTAGACGCCCACGCAACCTCGTCACATTTCATTACGTGATCGGTCAGTCACTGCAGATCAGTGTAAAAACGTCGCCAAAGACCCGTGAATGGTCCAGGGTGCCGACAAGGCTTCCTTAGAAATCTTTTACGAAAAAATTGCAAGTAGGCAATTAGTATGGTCAAGTATCATCAAAATTTGACTTAGCCCCTAACCAAATTATGTGACAGCAAAGTTGGTCAAAATGAACCTGTATGATTCAGCATTGAAAGACTGCTTGACATGCGTACATGGAAGGGGTTCATGGCCGCCCGCCTAAGCTCATAAAATAAGCTCTGTTACTTGAGAAACAACAGAAAATGTTATTGTTTTGACAAAATCTTCGTAAATCTTCACTTCTCTGCGGTGTATATAGGAAGATATTTGACAAAAGTTGGCAGGTTTGGGGCCAGATTACCACAAAAATGAAAGTCTCTATCCAAAAATCACGATCCAAAAAGTAAAGGGGGAAGGTCGTCAAATTGTTGGAAATTTCCCGAAAATGAAGAAAACTTTCCAAAAATGTAAACAAATTCCCGAAAATTGAAATAGAATTCCCGAAAGTGATAAGAAAATTAAGAAAAATTCATAGTATCGTAAAATTTCACGAAAATTGAGGCAGATATTCCCAAAAAAGATTTCCCCAAAATAGAAGATTTCCGAAAAAAAAGATGCCATGGAATCGGACTCTTCAAAATCAATTCGTTAGACCTTCATTATGATGATGGAAAGGGGGTGGGAATGTTACTTGGCTTCAACAATAAAATAATTGAAGGGCCTAGCCTCCCGGCTCCTACGCCACTTCTTCTCCGTCTGTCCATAAGTTGCCTCTTCGTCCGCCTAGCTAGCAGCCCTTCTGATATCTGCATCATCATTCATGCTCCTACTGTCCTACCGAATTAATTTAGGAACTAATTCCCGTTTATCCTTGTTCATCTGTTGTTAGTGGGTGTGTCCAGTAAGAGGAAGTAATTAGCATAAACTAAGAAGGGCGGATGTCGGCTGGAGAAGGTTGTCTTTGTTCGTCAATGACATTTGTTACTACGCTAGACAGACAAAACATTCCAGGGAAATTCCCCCTGCAACACTGTCTTATGTTTAACCACACACCGAAAATTGAAAGTGAGTGGATCTTTAATTATTTCATTTTTCATACTCGTCGAAGTTCCGCTAATTTTGCCGCGTTTTTAAGTAAGCATGTGATACGACGGAATATGCTTTTAATATTACAGTGTAATCTGGTAATGCCGGTAAGGAATATTTTACTTTTTAGCAGGGGCATAGCGAGGAGGTTTCCAAGGGGAAGGGGGAAGGGGGTGCTTTTAGTACCGAGAGGTACTATACTAATTTGCCAAAAATTGGCAATTGAGTTTAGCGGCGATACTGGACATGAAAAGCGGGGTGGGGAGGGGGGAGTGGGGAGGGGAGAGGGGGAGGGGCGGGGGGATCTTTTAAGGAATTTTCCAAACATTTGGAAATTCGTCACTTATTCATACGGATTCCCAGTTTGCAATCCAGGGGTGGTTATTTATTTTCTGATGGGGGAGGGGGATTTGGTCACACCAGATTGTTATCAAAATAACACGGTGGCGCTGCAAGGCACGCGCGCTTAACGGCGTGGGTCGAGGGGCCGCTTACAAGCCCTTGGTGGGGTCTAGGGGCGAATCCCCTGAAGTACTGCGATTTGGGGCATTTTGTAGATCCAAAATGTTGCATTTTGATAACATATTTTCTATTTTCATCATACTTTATCCCACGCCATCTACTCTGCCAACCACTTAAGAAAATTAAGAAGAGAATAACTTGCTCTGGGGGTTGAGATGATAATGTTCCCATAGCCCTATAGGAAACCTGAACTGAAAACTGGGAAATTATTAACATCAAATTTAAAAATTAGGTAAAACTAAAAAAATTAGGATAAATTAAAGAAAGATTTGGTTGAATTATAGAAATATTGAGTAAAATTAAAGAAAATTTAGCAATAAATCCTATTAAATGAAGGAAATTGAAGCATATTTCCCCAAAATAAAGAAAATTGAAGAAAATATCCTTAAAATGAAAGGAATTTCCCGAAATTTGAAACGGATTTCCAGATATTTATCATTAAATCATCTGATATGTGTGCCTCTAATGTATCACTGTAATACCTTTAGTTTACCTTGTTTTTTTTACAAAAACGTTAGGTCTATTCGTATCATACACAAAACCATATAAAACAGCAGTGTATAGCATCGGTGGCACATATGTAATTGGATGGGAGACCAAATCACTAGGTAATGCTAGTGAATGATAATTATGTTAAACGAATACTCAAATAACATAAGAAAATTGGAGACAATACCGTTGTCCTGAACTCAAACATGTATAATATACATACAAATCCATGACCTATGCTAAATACGTTTTGCAATCTCGTCGTCCCCCTTCCCCACATTCTCTTGAAATAAAATGATGTGAGCTTAGCTACCAACCAACGTACAGAACGTATGAGCAGATGAGAATCTTTACCTCACAACTTTGTATGAAACTCAACTGAGGTAAGCATTATTTTTTTGGACACCAGTCATCAGATTTTACCATCACCTGATCAAGGATGGTCTCTAAATTTCGCCGAGTTGTCACCATTCTTGGTATCAATTAGTACGTTAAAAGAGGTCGAGGGGGGTGGGGGGCAGAATTGATTTTTGTCATTTGATTCATCTGGGGTGGCATGTAATAATATGGGCCAGCCCATATGGGAATAATATGGGTTTCATGTGGGCAAGCAGTTTATAGGTAGAATATGGGCTATCCCTATGGACTTTCTATGGGATTTATCTAGGGACCATGTGGGCGTGCAATATATAGTGTGTATATCCATTGTGGTCAGTTGTTCCATGTGGGTCAAATGACTTCAATGGATCGAGCTTAAAAGAATAACTCTCTAGATACACATACACTGGAATACAACTCATTAATTGCATATCTATTACGTTAGGGAAGTAACTAATCAAAGTCATACCAGACCTGAAAATTCTATTCATTTTGTATCAATGCATCAGAATTGGTTCATTGTAATCCCAAAATCTTTTAAGCTGTACCTCTGTTCTGATCACCAATAACCAAATTGAAAGGAAAACGGGAGAAAACTGCTTGCCAGCTTAATGAATAAGAAAAACTTTCTTTCAAAACCAAAGATCGAAACTCCACTTGGACAGTTAGACATGGAATTTACCAGGTTTTCCCACATGTTGCCCATATGGGCCAGCCCATATGCCGCCCACATGGATCATCCCATATACCGGTCCATATGGGCTTGCCCAGGTTCAACATGTGTTACCCACATAGGTCATCCCTTAATGCAGCCCACATGAGCTTGCTCAGGTTTTCCCCATGTGTTACCTACATGGGTCATCCCTTATGCAGCCCACATGGGTCATCCCTTATGCAGCCCACATGAGATTTCCCAGGTTTTCCCAGATGTTGCCCATATGGGCCAGCTCATATGCCGCCCACATTACTCAAATGGTTTAGCCCATATGCAGTACCGCCCACATGGGCTTGCCCAGGTTTCACCATATGTTACCGACATAAGTCATCCCTTATGCAGCCCAAATGAGCTTGCCCAGATTTTCTCCCTATGTTGCCCACATAGGTCATCCTTTATGCAGCCAACATGGGATTTCCCAGGTTTCCCCACATGTTGCCCATATGGGCCAGCCCATATGCCGCCCACATTGCCCAAATGGGTCAGCCCATATACAGTACCGCCCACATGGGCTTGCCCAGGTTTCACCATGTGTTACCGACATGAGTCATCACTTATGCAGCCCAAATGAGCTTGCCCAGGTTTTCTCCCTATGTTGCCCACATGGGTCATCCTTTATGCAGCCAACATGGGATTTCCCACATGTTGCCCATATGCCGACCACATTGCCCAAATGGGCCAGCCCATATGCAGCCCACATGAGCTTGCCCAGGTTTTCCCCATGATGAGTCATTTCTCGTGCAGCCCACATCTGCACATGGGCTGGCCCAGGTTTTTCCCATACGGTATCCTTATTGGCAAGCCCAAGAAAATCCCATATGGGTTAGCACATGGGCCCTGTATGGGCTCAATATGGGTTGGTCCATGCCCAGATCTTTCCCATATGGGCCCCACATGGGAATACTACCTGGGTAGGGGCGCAGCAGAATGGCATAGGAAGAGCAGAGGCGTAGAAAGCGGCGGAAGGGGAAACTGCCCCTCAGAGCAGGAGAGGATTTCATCTTCTCGATTGCATGCTTTCTTTCCTGTTGGGAGGTAAATTTGGGAAATTATTAACATCTAATTGTAAATGTGTTTAAATCATTTAAATCATCATTTTCGTAAAATTCGACAAGTTCCCGAGAATTGCCGGAAAACTGAGAAAAAGTTCCTAAAAATGAACGAAATGTCCCTAAAATCGAAGAAAACTTCCCGAAAATCGAAAAGACATTCCGAAAATTAAAGGATATTTCTTGATTAGCAGCAACACTTTATGGAAACAAGGGAGGCAGGTAGCTCAGTCGGCAGTCGTACGACTGAGATGCTGGAGGTCCCAGGTTCAAGTCCAACGGCGATTTAAAGGTGCACTAGACCGCAAAGTGGGGGCGCTTGTTTTTGCAAATTTCCCAGATCTATTATTCACAAAAGATCGATAAACTTCATGCCTCCATAGCCCACAGGCGACGTGAGGGCAAAGGTCACTTGAATATGCATATTAACCAGAAAATTGCCATTCCGTTGCGTGCTAGATAAGCATTTGATTTTTTGGGGACCCCCTAAAAATATGCCCTCACTTTTCGGTCCAGTGCTCCTTTAACCAGCGATTTTTCCACAGATATGCAGAAGTTAGGAAAAGTGACCAATGGTTGGGCGGTGCTCACCGTCCTTCGGAAGGAAGAGCCGTCGGTCATGATGGTAAGAGTTTTACCCCCTGCCTGCTTCTCTGAAGACTTCTTCTCGAAAAAGAGCAGGGTGTTCATCCACTTCCCATCCTGGCAAATTCCTTGGGTCCACACTGAAAACAAGTCATTGTGACTTACGTGTGCTTTTCCTGGGCATATGCCTAAAAGTGGAATACAAAACTGAGAAACTGAATTTACCAGTGCCATTTATCGCTTGTAACTGTGAAATTTGTGTGGTTTTGCCCCATAGCAATAGCACTTTTAAAAAAATCTTGAGGGGAGGGAGAAACATGCAGAAGGGATATCATCTCCACACAATTGATAAAGTCAGCGGCGTAGGAAAAATATTTGACATGGGGAGGGGGGAGGGGGGGACTAATTGTATCTTCGTCTCAACAAACAGACAAACCTAGAAAAATGTTTCTTATGTCCCAAAACAATTCTTAAAATTATTGGAAATTTTGGCAATATTTCCAGAAAATTTTCCCAAAATGAAGGAAATTTCCCCAAAATAAAGGAAATTTCGCGAAAATTTAGAAAACTTTTCGAAAATTGAAGAAATTTTTATGCAATTGAAGCTTATTTTCCAAAAATGAAAGCAAAGTTCCCTGAAAAGGAAGGAAATTTGGTTAAAATTGAAGAAAACTTCCAGAACATGGAAGAAAATTGAAGGAAATTTCATGAAAATAAAGAAAGCTTCCCGAAATTGTTTGTTTGATGAGGGCTAACGGCACCACGATAACGAGGGTCAAATTGTGACTGAGAGGTTAGAACATTCTAGAGGTAGGAAGAAAAGAAAACAGGGGGAGATTGAGAGAAATACAAGAACTAAAAGTCAGAAAGCAGTAGACAATATTGCCGTAGTCAAGTTTGGCACGAATGGTGAGCCTGAAGATTTTGAGAGCATGGCGGTTTGCACCCCAAGCAGCCAAGTGGTGTTGGAGAGTGGGCGGAGGTTTTTGAGGGAGCTCTGTTTCAGCTTAATGATGTGTTGCTTGTAGGAGGGCTTGGGGTCTAGAGTTAAACCCAGGAACTTAGTGTGTTTAACTTTAGGGATGCAATTGCTATTGTGCACAAGGTTCGGATTGGGGTGGAGGTTGTTAAAATGACAGAAGTGCATGCAGACTGTTTTGTCTTTGGAGAATTTAAAACCGTTATTGTTGCACCAGTCTTGCAGCTGGCTGAGGCTGAGTTGGAGCCTATTTTCGACAAGAGGAAAGCTAGGGGAGTAGTAAAAGATGGTGAAGTCGTCCACGTGGGGGAGAGTGGGGGAGAGGAAGCTGCCCTGGGGGACGCCCTCTTCTTGGGGGTAGGGGTTGGAGAGGGTGTGGCCAATACGAAATCAAAAGGAATTTTCTGAGTGGTGACCCTTCCTATGCCCATAAGGAAGAGTCAGTAAACCCAAAAAGCCTGCGCTGTCTGCCATTAACAACGGCTTTTTCGGCCAGCACTCCTAATTTGTTTGTTCTAGTCAATACGGGTCGACGTACGTCCTTCCTGGGAGGGGAACACACATACACATTACAACTCTCAGACTGCAAGCTGTCTCTGGGGTGCCCTTAATTGGCGGGGCATCACTTCTTTGCGGTTTACCAAAATTCACCAAGCTGCTAAGTACATAAAGATAGTCGGAAAGTTGTTACAGAGTTCTAAAAACCCTAATTGTTTTATAATTACTGTATTATTTTCATATTTTACGAATTAGTGATATCCCAATAGTGGATACGACGGCGGGGCTAATTGCTTTAGTGTTCTCATATACGGGGAGGAACTTTCTGACTGAATTTGTATAAATTTGCCCCAATGAAGGCTGCCGGCAGGAAGCTGCAGTTGTTAGACCCTCGTGTGTTAGATTACGTACCTGGTAAGCAGGGCGGCGCCAGGCTGTACGCAACCGGGGATCCGAGGGGTATAGCTGTAACCATTCCAACCATCTGACCATATGCATGGATATATTATATTACTATATCCAAAAAAAAAGCCCAATTGCTCCCCGGCACATATTTAAAGGTTTCCCTCAAGAGTCAACAGTTGATGAAAGGAGGGAGGGGGAAGGGGGTGGGGGTAGATAACCTCGACAAGGGTTGTCCCAAGCCATCACCTGGTACCACCCGCTCTTATGTTTCTCCGTATATAATAATAGGGTATAACAACACAGTATACTGAGGGCCCAATCAACAGATCAAATAGCATGGTCAAGCACCCATATCGACAAGTCCTTGTTTATGCAGTCATGGGAGAGAGCGAAAGGGGCGAAGAAAAGGGAATGTAAGATAAGTGAGATAAGATCTTCCTGGTAAGTTCGTATTGTGTTAAACAATCACCAAGCCGCCAATGATGTCAAGATTTCGGGTACCATGACATCCCAAACTGAGCCCTTGAGATGCCCTCAAACGATACCTTCAATGGAGGGTTTTTGTTGGTTATGGAGGCCGCCATTGATAAAAATTTCCATTGATACAATACCAGCCCAATACAGATTGTTATGTGAAACTAACATCTTGATTATGAAAAGGAAGTAAAGTGACTATCAGATTATGCTGCTCACGTTTAGCTGTTTAGTCAATTAGTATATAACCTGAATATGTAAACACACAAGTTTTCCAAAAAACTTGGTCAACAAATACCGAAATGATATCCTTGACATTTCCAATCATGTCAAAGATTTTGAAATCAAAATATCATCATTCCGGAGATCGGTTTTGTTCAACGGAAAGAGTTAATTCGTACCTGCATGATTTTGTGAAAAGTTTCCGATAACAATCCAATAGCCTAGCTTACTTAACCAATTTTGATCTTTTTCGAAAGGAAACGGCAATAATATTCGGTCAAAACGGAAAACAGACACGGATATGCGTGAGGGGCAATGCTTTCTCCCGCTGACAGCTTGATATTTAAAAAAAATGATAATTTCGATAATAAGTTGCGTTCAATATCCAAAATTATTGGTGACTATGAGATTTAACCATGATTTGGTCTGTTCTGAGTCAAAATTAATGACATGTATCACATGAATCTTTTCTACCTGTCACGGTAGGTTGGGCCACGCCCCTAATAATCATGGCTATGTATGCACTATATTTGCGCGCGTTTCTTTAAAATCTTATCATAAACTATGAAAAGCAGTAGTATTGGTTATATATGAACATTTTATACCTTTTTTGATTTATTTATTTATTTTTTATTTTAGGCAACAAGATACAAATTTCTATACGTATTTGTCATGTGCAACCGAAAAACGTTTTTATACAAATCCTTTGTTTTTTAATTGTCTGTCATGATTTTTTGAGTCTTCACTTTAAATGCCCAACATTAAGGAAACGATTAGACATAGAAAGATAAGCTGTCCGACCAGTTATGGCTGTTTTTCAAATACCAAGTGTTTTGGTCCAAAATCTCAAGATTTTTTAATTTCCCCCGAAATATACTGAATTTTGACAAATCTGCTGAAAAGTGTGTAGGAGGGGAAAGGGACATGTTTACGGCCCTGGGTCCAAGTACACTCGAGCTAACCTAACCTAACCTAAACCTAACTCTAACCTATAGAAATAGATAATCAATTATTAATAATTAGTTATTAATTAAACATAAATAGGATCTAATCTAACTGGTCTGAAACACTTGGTATCTAACAATAGCCGACCAGTTATTTCCCAATAGTCCAGATTAAGAGCGCAACAGATCTTTGCACAAGAGCCGAGGGAGCTATTCCGAAATCCAAAGACTGTTATACCTGCCTATATACCCCAAATTTGAAACTATTATCAAATTTCGACGTCCAAAAACCTTTCATAGGTATAAAAACTTTCATGTGATGTTTTGTACAACAATGTTTTGTAAAGTAGGTCTCAGTGTATATTTATCCCAGGGACGTATAGGAAGGTCACTTCTCGGGGGAGGGGGAAGGAGAGGGGGGGGGGAGATCTAGCTGCCTGGAGATGATCGTGAAATTCAACGTTGAAGCAGGAACATGTTATCTAAGTAACATATCCCTGGTCTTGTCCCATACTGCCAGGTGGAAGAGGTGAAATTCCAGAAAAATTCTTCAAAATTTGACTTTTAGTCTTTATGACACCAAACTGTATACTCCTCATATAAATCGCTGTTATCATAAACTGATAAACAATAAAATAGTCGCATTTAGAAACAAAATATCGGACATGCATCCGCGCCTTATCGTTTTATCGATGCTCAATCAAGGGGTTTATGCTATGAAGTTTGGTAAACTTTCAATCGCCAATTGTTTTTGCTGCAAAGTTTGACTCTAAAATGCGGAACCCATCGATTAAATCTTGAAGTTATCTTTCGATTTATCAATTGAAGGTATAAAATTAAAATGTTATTTAATGTACTGTAATTTATCATTCTATTCAGTGGCTTAGCAAGGGGCATCGGAGCGCCGGGGCAGTCATTCAAATGGCCACCAATAGAGAGTCCACATTTTTTCAATATTTGAAACCCCTATAGACAGATAGATGTCCGGAAATGGCACTTTCCTGTCTGACTGTCTGAGAATGGGAATATTTTAAATCTTCATGATTTCGGTGGGTATCAGGATAATATTAACTATATCTATTTTTTTTTGGTAGGCCCGACTGATATTCCTTGCTACCTTTACGGGCCACAGGACGGGCCCATCTATCTTCCTCTTTTGTTCCCTCTTTTTTTGGGGCCCATCTATCTTAAAGTTCATAGTGAGCCTGGCGTAAAGGGCCCATCATTTTAACAATCTTTTTTATCAATCAATTTTATCCATCTTTTTAGTGTGCCCGATTTATGATTGAAGGGCTTGTCATGATAGCAAGAGGGACAGAAATGAAGGGCCAATCCTGGGGATATGAAAATGGGCCATAAAGAGTACCAGTAGCGTGGTGGGTCATGTTTTACTGGGGGAAAGGGCCCTGCCAAAAAACAAATATGCTCATAACAGTAAAACTTTTAGCACATAGATCTAAATTGCATGCACCCAGCTGACAGGTAAATTTATCAAATTGATGAGTTGCGAAGCCCCGTGTTTCTCGCTATTTTAGCATATCATAAAAGTTCTTAAAATTATGTCAAATCCATGCAGGAGCAATACGTTTCTCGTGATTTTGGTACCAGGAAATTGCGTAAAATCAGTGTTTCAAATCTAGAAGTAAGGTCCCTGGAAGGACATTTATCGCGAATTTGAGAGCAGAAAGTAGCTGAATATGAAGTCATGCTGGTGGCACAAGGGGCGAAACGCTAGGAAGTACTGCTTTTTTCTCGTGAATTTAGTAACATAAAATTGATTAAACTCATGTCAAATTCTGGGCGAAAACCTTGCGCTTTTGTTATTTTTGGTATATAGCAAAATATTGCTGAAAAATGTGTCAAATCCAGGGTCAAGGTCTTGGTAGGCACGCCCAACGGCGGGGGCGAAGCCCCGGAAGCTTGGCGTTTTGGGGGAGGAATTCCTGCGTCCTGCGTTCATGGCGTTTCTCGTGATTTTGATAACAGACAGACAGAACATTGCTTAAACTTCTGTCAAATCCAGGGCGAAGCCCTGCGCTGTTGGTGAATTTGGCAGCCAACTTGAACATTTTGCATAAAATTGTCTCAAATCTAGGGGCGAAACCCTGGTAGCGACCTAGTTGGCGAGGCGCCCGGAAACCCTACATTTCTCGTGATTTTGATAGCAAAACAGTGCTTTAAAATGTGCCAAATGTAGCGGCGAAGCCCCAGCTTATCGTTTTTTAGTTTTGGGGCGTAATTTTGTTACCAGAAATTGCTTCATTTGCACACTAAATTGCTAAAAGGAATTATTTTGCGGGAAAAAATGATCAAATGTAGGATCCCATTGCCTACAATATGTGTCTTAAGTTGGGGTCCAGGTATAAATCTTATGTATTAGATGTAAGAATAAAGCTTTGAGAGAAAACATACATGCAACGTTAATTGTATTGTAATAACTGAATAATACAAATTGCAGAAGTTGAGAATAAAAAGTATATAAAAAATACACTTTCAGGACAATTTTTTGGCCCCGGCCTGTGAGCATTCGGCGCCCTATCGAAAGCTTCGCTGCCCCCCCCCCCACCCCCTGCCATTATGCCACTGAAGAGTACACGGGCCCTGTTTGGTTTCGGTCTGTGCTGATCACTACAACTGGGTGCCTCGCCGACCTGCGGCTGGCTTCAGCGGATAGGTGTTTTAATATTTTTATGGTTACTAGAAAAAAAGCTTATTTACGCAACTGATTATATTTCTATAATATTAGCCAACAAACGGCTATAAGATATCATACCTAAACTGCTAAAGTGGTAAATATCAAACTAGATTATGTTTCACCATGTTCACTACCGTCCTGACATATCCAACGGTTTTTCTGTCGTGGCCCTCAGAACACGACAGGACTAGTATTGTAAACTCCATGCTCAAAATCCGCCATATTTTAGTTGAGAACTAAATTTCATTTTTTTTTAAATGAAGAGAATATGGACTTCAAATTAAGTGCTATTTATTTCAGGTTGTATTTTAATGTTTACTATGCTACAATCAATTTCAGCAATGCTAATTATAGAAATTTGTGACGTTGTTTTTATTTGCAAAAGTCATGTAAATTGGCAACGTTGAGGAATGTAGACAAAAAGTTCTGGTACCAATCCAATATTTTGATAGCCAAGTCTGCAAGAACAGAAAAGAGTTGTCATGGCATTCAATTGTATGGATAGTAATAGAGAAATCAGAGGCGTGTCTAGGGGGAGAGGGCTGGCTTATCCCCAAATATCATATCCCTCCCACCCAAAAAATATATATAATAACAACAACAACAACAACGCAACAACAATAACAATAATAATAATAATAATAATAATAATAATAATAATAATAATAATAATAATAATAATAATAATAATAATAATAATAATAATAATAATAATAATAATAATAATAATAATAATAATAATAATAATAATAATAATAATAATAATAAAATAATAATAATAATAATAATAATAATAATAATAATAATAACAATGATAATAATAACAATAATGAATGATGATGATAATAATAATAATGATGATGATGATGATGATGATGATGATGATGATGATGATGATGATGATGATGATGATGATGATGATGATATGATGATGATGACTGACTACTGACTGATGATGATGATGATACTGACTATGATGATGATGATGATGATGATGAATAATAATAATAATAATAATAATATGATGATGATAATATGATGATGATAATAATATGATAATGAATGATGATAATAATAATGATAATAATGATATATAATAATGATGATGATGATACAAATAATAAATCTAATAATAATAATAAAAAACAATAAAACTGAGGGTTTGAACGATGAAGGTATTACTATTTAAGGTCATTTTTTAACGACAAGACCGAATATGGTATCAAATTTAGTGCCCCATGTCTAAAACTATTGATTTTTGAGGGTTCAGATTTCAAGTGTTAATTCCTGTTTCAGATTGATGCCAATAGCACATGAAATTAATGATAAGAAAAATGGAAATTCCAAGGCTTAATTCATTAAATATAACCACCTCTTTCTCTGGATTATGTAATTCCCATGATACCTGACCGTTAAAATAACTTTTCGATATATTTATGTTAAGTTCTTGGAATTTGGAGTGCCCTAAATTAAAGGAAAACACACAAAATAATGTGGAGTCAAAAATATTTTCTTTAGATATGTATCTAAAATGCTGAAGAAATTAATCAATTATCTTTTCATACCATATTCGACTATTTATTCTATTGATTTCTTACAGAACATTGCAATTTCAATGTTCTTTTGCGATATGAGCCTAGACTTAGGCCTACGCCTATACAGTTTACGTTAGACGTTAGGCTAGTCTGGATTGCTGACGATGATACTTGATAGAGTTCTACAGAGATGTCAACGAAATTGAAAATGTTTGCGACCACTGTCAGACTGCGGCTAAACAGGACATCCTGGCGTCAAGAAAAATAAAGATAAATATAAAATAAATTTTAAAAAGTCGTAGGAATCCCAGTAAGTCAGTGCATTATCATGTCAGTGCATTATGCATAGACCGTAAGGAACATTTGGACTGGCGTTAGTGTTGCGCACTGCACTCATGATACGCTAATATCGAATGTTTTTGTAAACAAACAACCAGCCGCGTTATAGGGGCTCTACCGCGGCTTTTTCAAATTCTCAGACGTTTACGCGCACGCACGCTTACTGTATATCGAAAACACTAAAGCACCCGCCTCAATGATCTGTTTCAAGACAAATTAGTTTCTTTTTTATCTGTTTTAGTCGTAAGTCGTATTTGATATGTTCATCATTTGTTTTGAGGCGCAAAACGTGGACGTAGGCCTAGCGCCATAATGTATAGAGGCATATTGCGCCATAATGTATAATGGCATATTGGCAAAGAAATTATTACTTAAGCCTTTTCTCTTGGGTTTCCATTTGGTCTGGAGCAGTGATTTATTATAAGTTTGTCCTTTTGATGTTATACATGGTCTGGAGCAGTGGTTTATTATTAGTTTGTCCTTTTGATGTAATACATGGCCTGGAGCAGTTTATCATGAGTTTGTGCTTTTGATAATAAGTTTGTCCTTTTGATGTTCTGGCCTGGATTTGTTTATAATAAGGGTTCAGTTGTTCTGGATGATTTATCATAAGTTTGTCCTTTTGATGTAATACATGTCAAAATTCTACGAAGCAATTAACATTATACATTCGATAGAAATGCTAAGTTTAAGTCAAATATCCTGATAATTACTTTTTCATCATGATTTTTGTATTAAAGAAATATCATTACATGTACTATTAAATCCTGATTTGTGGTAACGTCCCTTCTCCCATGTACGCAAGGTGGACGATTTGTAGTCTTCCCGTAAATCGTATGCGCCGCCGAGTGCAAAATCAAAACACCGGTACAGATGTATTTGGAATTAGTTTGTCTTACCATGCCATGGGTATATTGATGATGCAAATAATCAAAACATGTATTTTCATAAAGAATAAGAAACGTAAATATTGTACAAATCTTAAGCATGTAAGAACAGAGTATCGGTTTTAAAACCAGTGTTTCATTGCATGTAGGCCTCAACGAATTTTTATAATAAATACCTCGTTTCCTTTTCGATAAGTTACTCAAGTAAATTTGTTTTATTATATCATATTTTCTTCTTTTTTGATATGTTACAGATAGGCCTAGACTGATGGTTTTTAAAGAGAAAAACAATAACATGTCTAAAAATAGTAGTTAGTAAATAGTAAGTGGTAAATTCCTTAGAGATAAAATACAACAGCTCACTGATTCTTATACCAACGAAACATAAACTGACAATGAAGCTTATTTTCACCTTTCTGCTGAGGTGCTTGAATGACAGAATGAGGTGAATTGGACTTTGCACATTATGGGGGCCTTATGGGAACTATTGCATTGTTGCTGTGATGGGAAAAGTCAAAGGTGACTGTTATGAGGTCAAACTTTTAAAGCTGATATACAGAATGACCCACAATCATATGAAGGATAGGTCATTGCTAAGCTACAAGTGGTGATGAGATCAGCAACTACGTGAAATTGCATTCTTGTTTTATAATAATATTAACGTTAACATGATGAGTGATCTTCAAACACATCAAAGGATTTGCTTTACTTTAGAGAGTGACATGTTCTAATTGATGAAAAACACTAAAGATACATTAACTTAGAGGAGAAGGAGGAGGAGGAGGAGGAGAAGGTGGGGAGAAATTAAATTAAAGCAAGCAATAAAAAAGAAATCAAAATAAAGCAATAAAGCAAGTAATAAAGAAAACAAGAAAGAAAGCAAGCAATAAAGGAAGGAGCAAGCTAGCAATAAAGGAGAGAGAGAGAGGGGGATATATATATACATATATATATATATATATATATATATATATATATATATATATATATATATATATATATATATATATATATATATATATATATATATATATATATATATATATATATATATATATATATATATATATATATATATATATATATATATATATATATATATATATATATATATATATATATATATATATATATATATATATATATATATATATGGAGGAAGGGGAGGAAGGGAGGGAAAAAGGGAGGTGGGGAGGGGGGGGTGGGGAGGGAGGGAGGAGGAATGAAGGAAGGAAGAAACAAACAAGCAAAGAAACAAAAAAAACAAATTTCTCGAATTGACAGTGCTTTACTGGAAAGTAAACATTTCTTCTGTAATGAGAAAGGGGAAGGGGGTGTTATGACTTTTTACCCCGTCTCCCTTAAAACACGGTACTGCTTTCTTTATTACTATCCATACCAAAAAAAAATGAAGTGCTACGACAGCCCTTTTTAAAAGGTGTTCTTGTTAACCATAAATCTTAATGGCCTTCGAGGATGTTGTGATGTAATTCCGCACTAATATGACTGTATGATTTCAGTCATATCTATGCAAATTAGACTCTTAGATGGAACCTTAAACCTGAATATCTCCTTAACAAAATAAGACTTCTTAATACGTTTTCCCCTCTTTTGATTTCTTATTCGTTTTTCATTTCAAGATAACCTTGTTTGACCACTGAACTAATCCTAGTTTCATCATTGTCTGATCGTGTACAGAATTCATTCCATACTACAAACAGACAAACTGCTGCCTGGTTGAACTTAACTGCCTATAGACTGATAGAGCTGTAGTTTGATAATTCAGGTCACTTTCAGGCCAACTATTATTGATTTACCCGGGAAGTCCTAGCGGTCAAGAAATGGACTGAACTTGACCTTTAAATCACAGACTGTAGACATACAGAAATAAGTCATCTGGAGTGCACAAACGAGCACGTTCGCAACCATCCATGTTCTTATAAAAAAAAAAAAAACTGGTTTAATTTGCTGTTCCGTATTCAAGCATAGGCTACTCCTTGCAGTCTAATCTAACTTCTCATTAGCATATTTGCCTATCGTCAGACAGCACTTCATCTGCTCACTGTCAATTTTAAATTATTGAGGGTAGTCCGAAGAGGAAGGGTTGAATTTCAAACTGCCATCTTTAATTTCTAACTTGGGTGAGACCCCCGAACACACACACACACACACACCCAAACACACACACATACTCTGTAGCGACGTATCTGTTTAAAGAATGGTAAAACGTCAAAAGTTGATTGTTTTTTGAGGATGAATTCTGAGTAGAAAAGTTTTTAGATTTGAAAAAAGCTTATTGAATACCAAGCAGCCAAATTTGTGGTCATTCCACGCTGAGTCTGGCACATGAACTTCTGGCACATGAACTTCTGGCACATCTGGCACATGAACTTCTGGCACATGAACTTCTGGCACATGAACTCTAAATAATTGACCGTTTTTTCCTTATATGTTGAATAATCAAATGTGTTTTTTGTAAATCATGTTTGTCTCCTTCACATAATTTTTGCAAAATAGGAATATAAATGATTATTATATCATATTAATCTGGTTATCACCCCAGTGTCACCCAATTGCGCATTGGCCATTCAAGGTATAACCAGGGATTTGCTATTGGGCCCGTGCTGGCTGCGGGCCTGTGCCACTAGAGAGGACCCACCACCAGACCGGTTCACGCTCCTGAACGGAAGATCTCCCAATTGGGAGATTTTTGTCATTGTAACCCACAATGCATTTTTCAAATTTATATCTCAAAGAAGTATATCGGTAAAATAGGTTTAAGCCAAAGGTAGGCAAAATGCAAGCAAAATACTCTAATTTTATCAGTTCAGGAGATTCTCCTCTTCAGGAGAAAATTGTATTACCCAAAAAGGGGAAAATCTCAGACGCCATTTTGAAAATTACCCATGATGCCTCTAACGAAACAGCGTAACGCTATGGCACAGAACTTGTATGGGTTCTAGCAATTTTTTAATCAAGTAGGTCAATTTCATTTTCGCATTTTCAAAATGCATACTTATTAATCTATAAATTACCCAGTTCCTAAATGGACATCCACCACGCCGTTGAAGAGAAATTTAACGACAAACTCACAAATTCTGGCCTGTTTTAGCTGGGGATTATCGAAGTTACGCAGACAGCATTCAGTACCAAACAAAAAAGAGAATATTCATTACGCAAACAGGTATGCACACAAGGCAGTCTGGTCACTTCGCACATACAATGACCGCGTATAAGATAATCAAAAACCGCACTTGGAAATCCGGAAGTTACATAATTTACATAGGCTTTTTTTGGGGGGGGTAAATATTTTTATCATGAAGAGGGGAATCTCCTGAACTGCTTATTGGTGCAACAGAACGATGAAATTATTTTCTCAATTTTCACCAGGCTGGCAAATTTAACTTTCACCAGGGAATCTTAACGTAGGACTAATTTTTAAAAACTTATTTCATTATATTCTTAAACCAGGTTTAAACATTTTAATCACCAGCAAAAGCTCAAATTATACAGAAATATCAATATCATTTTCCAAAGTATAGCCTTAGCTTTAGAATTACATAATTTGAAAAGCAAAAAAAAATGTCTCTATCTCCCAATCGGGTGATCTCCCGATAGGGAGCGTCGATCGGACTGATCACAACTGGCTACGAGGCGTGGCGCCATTTCTTATGTTATAAAAACATGCACTCAAAACCATTATTTTATAAACTCGGGATCATTTGATAAAACTCGACGAAAAGCATATTAACTAATCAGAACTAATTAGATATTACTCCTCCAGCCTAAAATGAAAAAAGACAAATACAAATATTCACCAGAGGTGTCCCATTTCATGGGACAGCTAGGAAGCTGAGAAGTTGCAAATTTCATGAATGGTAGAGAAATATACCAAGTCCAAATTGGACAAGATGTGTCTCAGAAAAAGTTTCATGGGGACTTTTTACCATGGACCCATACCAAAATTTTAGTTATTTGTTGAGGGTGTATAACACCTTTTCACTTCAGCCTAAAAAGAGGGGCAAAACTTTAAGTCAACCCCTATGAAACATACCATCATCCGAAAGATATTACATGGTACTTTTCAGAAAACATCGTAAAAGTTTGCGAAATTTACCCTTTCTGGTACAAAAAAAAGACCCGAATCTTGACTCTTTTTTACAAGTTTAATGGGGCAAATAATTAGTTCTGTTGTACCATTTATCAGAGAAGGAATTGACTTGGGAAAGACTGTTATTGGATTATTTCGCAAAATCGCAATATGGTAAATATAATTACTGACATACCGTGGAGAAAATCAGACTTAGTATAGTGGACGGAGAAATTTGAGAGTGAGAAATGGAGAGTCAAATTCCAAGGCGGTCTCTCATAGTACATTTCTTTCAATTCAAATCAAAATTGTGCAACATCCTGCATCAACTTACTTGAAAATTATGTCAAGGATATCCGTGAATGGATGTGTAATAATTTTTTGAAGATGAACGATAATAAAACTGAGGTAATTTTTTTGGCACCCCTCAGCAGCTACAAAAGATTACAATACCCTTTATCAAAATTGGTAAAGATGAAATACGGCCGGTTTCTGAAGCTCGAAATCTAGGTGTGATTTTTGATTTATCGATGACTTTTAAACCACTTATTTCCAATATTGTGCGCTCTTCATCATTTTATCTAAGGAACATAAGTCGTATTAGTAAATACCTGGATTTCAGTGCAACCAAACTGTTAATACACGCTTTGGTCACCTCACGTTTAGACAATGCAAATGCACTATTATATGGTCTCCCTAAGAAAACTTTACTTCCTCTTCAAAAAACACAGAATACTGCTGCCCGCGTTTTGACTTTTTCAAAAAAATCATGTCACATCATCCCGGTACTTACAGATCTCCATTGGCTTCCTGTCTCTCATAGAATTGGTTTCAAACTTATCTTACTTGTTTATAAATCCCTAAATAATTGTTGTCCTACTTACATTGCTAATTTAACTTTCATGTATAATCCATCTCGTAATCTTAGGTCCAGTAATTTGTCCCTTCTCAAGGAATATAAGGTAAATCGGAAGTGGGAGGGGGAAGGTCCTTTGCATTTGCTGCACCACATACTTGTAACAGTTTACCCATTGAAATTAGACAGGCCATGCATTTAAACGTTTTCAAAAAGAAACCTAAGACTCACCTCATGAATTCTGCTTTTGATGATTCTGGATAGGTTTTTTGTGCTTTTGTTGTTTATTTGTTTGTTTGTTTTATCTTACTTGCGCCTTGAGCGCTCTTCAGAGTGGATATGTGCGCATTATAAACCATTTGTATTATTATTATCATCATAGTCTATATCTTTTCAACTGTCTAAGGTAATTATCAGCTTATGCATACTTTGTTCACCAAACTATGGTCTGTTACCCTTTGTCAAATCAGGGAGGTGATGGTTCCATATCCCTGGTCAAATAAACTGGACATGGATGACCACTCAATTAATTTGCCATCAAGTGACCTTCGTGAACCATTCATTTCAATCAGTCAACTTAGAATAAATTCAGCTTCCATTTAGAATGAATTTGATGGAAGCTGTACTAACACCAATTGATATGCCTCATTAACCTGGTCAAAAGCCTAAGCAGCGATAATTGATTCGTTGAAGGTATAAATAGGTAATGGATAACCAATCAGATAACAGCATAACTTTTCGCTTTTAAATCCTACATGTTCTATTAAGAATAACATAATACTGAAATCTAAATAAAGACCAGTCTTGAATTAACTCATACAATCATTATTTTATGTCATAGAGGATTAAAATCTAAACCCTATAACAAAAGTAGGAAGACAAAATCTTATTCCTGTCTCAAGTTATTATCTTATCACCCACATAAACATGTGGAGATGAGATATTGGATTCACTTTGCTGTATTGGCAAATAACTGCCTATACCCCCTACACTACGTGAGCATGAATGGTGTCATACAGTACGGTACGATAAATGTGAAAAAATTCAGAAGTTGTTTCAGTGGTTAGGGTCAAGGGTCAGAGGTCATATGTGATTTTAGTGGGTAATTATGTACTAATTTGTACATTTTGTGTTAAATACCGAAAGTGCAAGACCTATACCAATCCTGTGTTTGTAGCATGATACTGTGGTACATGAACTTGTGTCCCGTAAACTCGGGTGTCAAAAGTTCAAAGGTCAAAGAAGTAGTGACCCTTTTAACCATCCCCCATAGTTTTGGAATGATAAGAGTGATCTGAGCGTGGGTGGTGTCATATAGTAGGGTAAGATAAATGCCAAAAAAATTCAAATGTTGTTTTGGTGGCTAGGGTCAAAGATTAAATATGCGATTTTAGGGGGTAATTATGTCTCCAAGGTTTTGGGGGTACAAGGTCAAGATCAAACGTCATTGGTCAAATGAAACAAGCTTTTGGTGATGGCTGCATCTTTTGAAGGAATTACTTGGTATCTTTATAAATTGCATAGGTGGGTAGGGTTTAACATTCTAACAGAAATTAAAAATAATTGGAAGTCAAAGGTCAAACAAGTACTTTTTATGCAAACTTTTGCGCCATTTTTAAACTAAAAAACTATTCTCCATTCACCTACAGACCTACCATTCAGCTACCACACCTAACCACCCTATCAGCTACCAACTATACTCTAAACAACTTACACCCTCCCCCTCCCCACCTCCTCATCCCTACTCATTCCCTCCTGACAATTTACATAAACAAAAAACAATAACAATTACCTAACCCTCCCCTTCAATGACATACTCAACTGCTCAACTTGGTATTTTGCTTTACAAATCAAATAGGGTTATTACCATGGAGGTATTTAGTTACCAAATTCGTTTCTATTCAAGACATAAATCACTATTCATGTGCTTTGTTTTTTGCTTTCGAGGCGGACAGTTTCCATTATATAAATTTTCTTTCAAGCGAGCGTGGTGGGCAGGGGCGTAGCGACCGGGGAGTGGGGGTGTAACAAAATCTTACCAAAAAAATGCAGATAAAAATTAAATTTGTAAAGACTTAACCGTCTGGCCGTAGGCTTAATTCAGCTAAAGACGATTGAAAATGAAAAAAAAAGAGAAACTTAAGTGGGTTATTTTAGATATATTGTTACGAGATCTCGTAATCCATTTTATGAAACGGTGTCGCAAATCAGTTGCGAGACGGAAATCCCTGAGTTACTTTTGGCTGTAAGATGGACAAGGGGACGCAAACGGTATGCGAACGTCCAGTACCGATGCCGTGGTCTTGAAGGCATCATACGTACGTTCAGACGTTGCATTGACGATCGATTATGCATGTTTCGCTCCGTATATCTTTATCATGATGGGAATGGTATACAAGTGATATTTGTTTGTGAATTCTGTTCATCAGTTCATGCGTCAATGTTCAGGGGCGTAGGAAGTGGGGGCCGGGGGCTGTTCCTCCCTTTAAGTTTTTTAGGGGGAAAAGTACCATTTTGGCCCCTCCAATAATGAAGGTCTAACGAAATTGATTTTGAAGAGTCAGATTCCATGGCTTCTTTTCTTCTGGAAATCTTCAATTTTCACATTCTCGGAAATTTCTGTTTTTTAATTTCTGATTAATTTCCTTCATTTTCGTAAAATTTACATAAATTTTTGGGCAATTTCCTTACTTTTCGGAAAAATACTTCAATTTTCGAGAACTTCTTTTCAATATTGGGAAATTTTCCTTAATTTTTGTAAAATTCCCTTCATTTTTTGGAATTTGCTTAAATCTTCGTGCAATTTCGTTCACTTTTGTGAAATTTTTGAGGAGTTGTCTTCAATTTTCGTTAGATTGTCTTCAATTTTCGTAAAAATTCCTTTATTTTCGTGCAATTTCATTCATTTTCGGGAATTTTTCAGAGGTTGTCTTCATGCTTGAAATTTTTGTGAAATTTCCTTTATTTTTGTGAAATTTTCTTTATTTTTTGAGAAGTTTCCTTAAATTTTCTGGAAAAGTTCTTCAATTTTCGTAAAATTTCATTCACTTTCGTGAAGTTTTCTTCAATTTTCGAGAAATGTTCTTCCTTTTTCTTCAATTTACGGAAACTGTTGCCAAAATTTACCAATAATTTTGCCTGACCACTAAACTAATCCTTTAAGTGTTTAACATATCATGATTACTTGCTACCAGTCTTATCCAGTTTATACAACCATGCATACACTTTCAATCTCTGAATAATGCTTTTGATATTTATTCAAAGTGAATGGATTCGTATTTTTTTATCTGCTCATTGCACACATGACTGAAGAATGGTTTACTACAACAAACATTTCACAGAGTTTGTTTGCTACTGACTGCCGAAAAGTAAATATGTAAAAACGGCTATAGTGAAATAAAATCATTTCTCACAATTTTAATTTAACTGTTTAACGTACGGCAAATGCTGATAAATCCAACAGGTGGTTAGTCAAGAATAGCCATTAACAAAAGGAGGCTTTGTGGGAATATGAGTGCCATAATGCAGATGGTGTCGGGCTGTGAAATCAAATCATGCAGGAGAACACAATCACGCAATTTTTCAGCTGAATTCACTTCATTTTGAACCGTTTAGGATTATCGATCTTTGACACAACGATGCCCGGGAAAATTGAATTAAATCACGTTATGCGGTTATTTTTGGATCAAATTGGATCGAATTCAAAGTGCCGAACTTTCGATGAGATTTTGTTCTCAGGCTGGACAGCAGTATAAGAAAAACTCGACATCAAAAACAACAAAAAATGTCCAATGACAATGACAAAATAGCAATCTACTTTGGACAGCTGGACTGTCCGTTTTTTTTTGCACAAGGCGACGCTGGACTGTCCGTTTTTTTGCACAAGGCGACGACTTTTTTTATTATCTGGCGTCCAACTTTGAGATGTGGTCATGCAGAAACAGTAGCGTAGAATTGACAGTCCCCCCCCTCTATCCTTCCCTCACTGCCCGACGTGGTCATGGAAACACACGACTAAAATGTACACACAAAAAGTTGGGTTACGGAGGGAAAAGATAGGAAAGATTTACTACTTAAAATAATTCATAAATCTGCCACCAAACTGCCATGCAAAGAGAAAATTCGGGGTGTCTTTAAACAGCTAAAGGTCAGATCATGTCAGATACACCGTTAGCGCGAAGATAAAACAAATAAACTATATATATATATATATCTATATATATATATATATATATATATATATATATATATATATATATATATATATATATATATATATATATATATATATATATATATATATATATATATATAAATATATATATATATATATTTAAATATATATATATATATATATATATATATATATATATATATATATATATATATATATATATATATATATATATATATATATATATATATATATATATATATATATATATATAATATATATATATATATATATATTTAAATATATATATATATATATATATATATATATATATATATATATATATATATATATATATATATATATATATATATATATATATATATATTTAAATATATATATATATATATATATATTTATATATATATATATATATCTATATATATATATATATATATATATATATATATATATATATATATATATATATATATATATATATATATATATATATATATATATATATATATATATATATATATATATATAATATATATATATATATATATATATTTAAATATATATATATATATATATATATATATATATATATATATATATATATATATATATATATATATATATATATATATATATATATATATAAATATATATATATATATATATATATATATATATATATATATATATATATATATATATATATAAATATATATATATATATATATATATTTAAATATATATATATATATATATATATATATATATATATATATATATATATATATATATATATATATATATATATATATATATATATATATATATATATATATATATATATATATATATATATATATATATATATATATATATATATATATATATATATATATATATATATATATATATATATATATATATATATATATATATATACACATATATAATCCAATGCTTCTGATTGGTCGAAACTCAAACCTCGATAAGCCAATCAATTACCGCTGCGGAAATGACGTTATTGGTATATACCGTATTTATTTGTGACGGGACAAGCAATTATCCTGAGACGAAATTTCCTTAATTTTAGGTCATCGTTACCAAAAGTTTCAAAAAACTTCCAACATCAAATGACCCTTCCACACCAACAAAGGGACCTCCATGATGTCACTGGAATAATTTCAGTAATCGTCATATCTTTTAATGAGATTGGATAAGATGCGAGTTTACTGAAGAATGGCCGCAAATGAAGAACTTAGGTGGGGCAAGTACCTCTTGCGTAATGACGAATGTCATTTGTGTAGTGACAAATGTCAAAATTGAAATGATTAATTGCGCATATCTGACGAATGTTCGGAAAATTTTAAAGCCGATGAAATAAAAGTTGATAAACGTATTATATAGCTTTATATATCATTGGAAAGAGAAAATGCTAATCTTTTGACAAATGTACTTACAATAAAGATATTTTAAGTAAAATCTTATTTCAATGAAGCTTCAAAGACATACGTAAGTCTGCGGAAATAATAATTCAGTATTTCGTGCCAATTATTATTGTTATTATTATTATTTTTCACCTAAATAAGACATTCGTCCGCACTGTGCATACAGTATGCGGAAGAGGGACAAATTGTCATTAAAAACAACTACTGGCATACTTATATCCATTTTTACACTCAACATATACCCGTTCAAACTGATGTTTTCCAGCAGGGAAGTGTTCTTTCGTTTTCTATATTCTTCCATATTAGGATCTCTTTCGTTTTCTATATTCTTCCATACTAAGATCGACATTTTAAGATCCGCATCGTGACCAGAAATTTTTCGAAAAGTGGGGGAGGGGGAAGCCTGGTCTACAGCACCTTTTGAGCTTAAACGGCTTTAAATTTCACTAGAAATTGGCGGACGACATAATGAATTTTCGTTTTTTGAAACTTTCCTGTCTCTAAAAATACTTTCTATTCAGCTGTAACGTAACGTTATGTTTGTGTATCGTCAAATCAAATTAACCAAAATATGCATCTTTAGGTTGGTTGATATTGTGGAGGTCGCTATTTCTCAAAACATTTTTTGTTGAATCGTCAACCGTGTGACTTCAGACTACGAATGTGACGAAATTGGTGCTATGACATGTATGATGTCACGAAATAAAGTATCTTTTAAGAGGATATTTTTTTCCAACAGAGGGGCAGCTCTGACATATAGGCGGCTAAACGTTTATCTTTATGGGTACAATGCGTTCTCATGGAGAGGTTCTTTACTCCCCTATCGCCGCCACTGCTAAAGACCCTTAATACCCCTCAGGCAGGGCCTCAAATTACGCCACTGAGTAGATTCAACAGCAAATCGATGTAATTCAGTTTCTAGCTTAAAATCTTAGTTCTCCCCTTTAACATGTTTAGTCACGTGTTTTAAGCATGTCAAGTTACGGTCGAGTCAAAGTACATCAGGTCAAAGAGGTCAAATCTCCATTAAACATCTTTTTCTTGAACCGGAATCTTAAAGGTGCACTGAACCAATGGGCTTTGCGACCCTTATTTAAATACTCAAAGTTTACTCCAAGGCAACCAAGCCTGGCGCTCGGTGCACCCTAATCCCTACCATTATGCAAGGCGGAAGTGATACATCTGTTTCACGGTGGGTGATTTTTTCCTATTCAGTTAGTTCAAGCAGGGAATGGCACTTTACTGGGACAAGCATCTGCCAAAACCGTAATTCTTACAACTCTCAATTATAAACTTATGTTTTTAAATTATCCTAGATTATTTTCTATTACATTATTAGATTATAGTGACGCCCATGCACCTTTAGGTCGACGCAATTGCTACATTTAAGGTCAACTTGACACGTCATCACATGTGTAGGCGATGGGACAGGTTACATCTGCAAATTTCAGGGGCAATTTTGGACACCCTTATCCCGATCCTTATCAATGTAAAACCGACCACAATGGTTGGAATTTGCACACATTAAACACACAACTGTTTCTTCGTTCAAACTAGCCATCTTAGCAAACAGAATTCTGGCTAAAATGTCAAACTGATCATTGCTGATATACTTCTGTACGCTTACAATACAGAACCTTAAATAGATAATGATCCACTTGACTAGGGTAAAGAAGTCCACAAGTTCAAACAGAGGATGTTTAAACTTTGATAAGATAAAGTAAGACCAGATGATTCACAAAAGGGGCAGATCGGAAGACGCTGAAGGTTTGCGTATACGTGACTAACAAGATCAAACATGAACTCTATTCGACGTCCAGACGATATACAACGTCCAGACCTTATCAGAACAAATGGACAAATATTAACAACTTCTTGTTATCTTTTAGATTTGAGTTTTGTGTTAGAGTGTGAGTAAACCATGATAAGCAACAAGCATCATGCACCCGAAGCGGTCGTGGATTTGTTCTCAATATAGCTAGCTGCAGATGACTAGGCAGAGCCCCCACGTAACGGTTTGATAAAAATGCACTGGCGAAATTTGTTTTTGTTAGTGATAGTGTTTTATCCAGTGCCTGGACTGGCGCATCCAGTGCCTGGACTGGCGCATCCAGTGCCTGGACTGGCGCATCCAGTGCCTGGACTGGCGCATCCAGTGCCTGGACTGGCGCATCCAGTGCCTGGACTGGCGCATCCAGTGCCTGGACTGGCGCATCCAGGCGCATCCAGTGCCTGGACTGGCGCATCCAGTGCCTGGACTGGACTGGCGCATCCAGTGCCTGGACTGGCGCATCCAGTGCCTGGACTGGCGCATCCAGTGCCTGGACTGGCGCATCCAGTGCCTGGACTGGCGCATCCAGTGCCTGGACTGGCGCATCCAGTGCCTGGACTGGCGCATCCAGTGCCTGGACTGGCGCATCCAGTGCCTGGACTGGCGCATCCAGTGCCTGGACTGGCGCATCCAGTGCCTGGACTGGCGCATCCAGTGCCTGGACTGGCGCATCCAGTGCCTGGACTGGCGCATCCAGTGCCTGGACTGGCGCATCCAGTGCCTGGACTGGCGCATCCAGTGCCTGGACTGGCGCATCCAGTGCCTGGACTGGCGCATCCAGTGCCTGGACTGGCGCATCCAGTGCCTGGACTGGCGCATCCAGTGCCTGGACTGGCGCATCCAGTGCCTGGACTGGCGCATCCAGTGCCTGGACTGGCGCATCCAGTGCCTGGACTGGCGCATCCAGTGCCTGGACTGGCGCATCCAGTGCCTGGACTGGCGCATCCAGTGCCTGGACTGGCGCATCCAGTGCCTGGACTGGCGCATCCAGTGCCTGGACTGGCGCATCCAGTGCCTGGACTGGCGCATCCAGTGCCTGGACTGGCGCATCCAGTGCCTGGACTGGCGCATCCAGTGCCTGGACTGGCGCATCCAGTGCCTGGACTGGCGCATCCAGTGCCTGACTGGCGCATCCAGTGCCTGGACTGGCGCATCCAGTGCCTGGACTGGCGCATCCAGTGCCTGGACTGGCGCATCCAGTGCCTGGACTGGCGCATCCAGTGCCTGGACTGGCGCATCCAGTGCCTGGACTGGCGCATCCAGTGCCTGGACTGGCGCATCCAGTGCCTGGACTGGCGCATCCAGTGCCTGGACTGGCGCATCCAGTGCCTGGACTGGCGCATCCAGTGCCTGGACTGGCGCATCCAGTGCCTGGACTGGCGCATCCAGTGCCTGGACTGGCGCATCCAGTGCCTGGACTGGCGCATCCAGTGCCTGGACTGGCGCATCCAGTGCCTGGACTGGCGCATCCAGTGCCTGGACTGGCGCATCCAGTGCCTGGACTGGCGCATCCAGTGCCTGGACTGGCGCATCCAGTGCCTGGACTGGCGCATCCAGTGCCTGGACTGGCGCATCCAGTGCCTGGACTGGCGCATCCAGTGCCTGGACTGGCGCATCCAGTGCCTGGACTGGCGCATCCAGTGCCTGGACTGGCGCATCCAGTGCCTGGACTGGCGCATCCAGTGCCTGGACTGGCGCATCCAGTGCCTGGACTGGCGCATCCAGTGCCTGGACTGGCGCATCCAGTGCCTGGACTGGCGCATCCAGTGCCTGGACTGGCGCATCCAGTGCCTGGACTGGCGCATCCAGTGCCTGGACTGGCGCATCCAGTGCCTGGACTGGCGCATCCAGTGCCTGGACTGGCGCATCCAGTGCCTGGACTGGCGCATCCAGTGCCTGGACTGGCGCATCCAGTGCCTGCTGGCGCATCCAGTGCCTGGACTGGCGCATCCAGTGCCTGGACTGGCGCATCCAGTGCCTGGACTGGCGCATCCAGTGCCTGGACTGGCGCATCCAGTGCCTGGACTGGCGCATCCAGTGCCTGGACTGGCGCATCCAGTGCCTGGACTGGCGCATCCAGTGCCTGGACTGGCGCATCCAGTGCCTGGACTGGCGCATCCAGTGCCTGGACTGGCGCATCCAGTGCCTGGACTGGCGCATCCAGTGCCTGGACTGGCGCATCCAGTGCCTGGACTGGCGCATCCAGTGCCTGGACTGGCGCATCCAGTGCCTGGACTGGCGCATCCAGTGCCTGGACTGGCGCATCCAGTGCCTGGACTGGCGCATCCAGTGCCTGGACTGGCGCATCCAGTGCCTGGACTGGCGCATCCAGTGCCTGGACTGGCGCATCCAGTGCCTGGACTGGCGCATCCAGTGCCTGGACTGGCGCATCCAGTGCCTGGACTGGCGCATCCCTGGACTGGCGCATGCCTGGACTGGCGCATCCAGTGCCTGGACTGGCGCATCCAGTGCCTGGACTGGCGCATCCAGTGCCTGGACTGGCGCATCCAGTGCCTGGACTGGCGCATCCAGTGCCTGGACTGGCGCATCCAGTGCCTGGACTGGCGCATCCAGTGCCTGGACTGGCGCATCCAGTGCCTGGACTGGCGCATCCAGTGCCTGGACTGGCGCATCCAGTGCCTGGACTGGCGCATCCAGTGCCTGGACTGGCGCATCCAGTGCCTGGACTGGCGCATCCAGTGCCTGGACTGGCGCATCCAGTGCCTGGACTGGCGCATCCAGTGCCTGGACTGGCGCATCCAGTGCCTGGACTGGCGCATCCAGTGCCTGACTGGCGCATCCAGTGCCTGGACTGGCGCATCCAGTGCCTGGCGCACTGGCGCATCCAGTGCCTGGACTGGCGCATCCAGTGCCTGGACTGGCGCATCCAGTGCCTGGCGCACCTGGCGCGCATCCAGTGCCTGGACTGGCGCATCCAGTGCCTGGACTGGCGCATCCAGTGCCTGGACTGGCGCATCCAGTGCCTGGACTGGCGCATCCAGTGCCTGGACTGGCGCATCCAGTGCCTGGACTGACTGGCGCATCCAGTGCCTGGACTGGCGCATCCAGTGCCTGGACTGGCGCATCCAGTGCCTGGACTGGCGCATCCAGTGCCTGGACTGGCGCATCCAGTGCCTGGACTGGCGCATCCAGTGCCTGGACTGGCGCATCCAGTGCCTGGACTGGCGCATCCAGTGCCTGGACTGGCGCATCCAGTGCCTGGACTGGCGCATCCAGTGCCTGGACTGGCGCATCCAGTGCCTGGACTGGCGCATCCAGTGCCTGGACTGGCGCATCCAGTGCCTGGACTGGCGCATCCAGTGCCTGGACTGGCGCATCCAGTGCCTGGACTGGCGCATCCAGTGCCTGGACTGGCGCATCCAGTGCCTGGACTGGCGCATCCAGTGCCTGGACTGGCGCATCCAGTGCCTGACTGGCGCATCCAGTGCCTGGACTGGCGCATCCAGTGCCTGGACTGGCGCATCCAGTGCCTGGACTGGCGCATCCAGTGCCTGGACTGGCGCATCCAGTGCCTGGACTGGCGCATCCAGTGCCTGGCGCATCCAGTGCCTGGACTGGCGCATCCAGTGCCCGGACTGGCGCATCCAGTGCCTGGACTGGCGCATCCAGTGCCTGGACTGGCGCATCCAGTGCCTGGACTGGCGCATCCAGTGCCTGGACTGGCGCATCCAGTGCCTGGACTGGCGCATCCAGTGCCTGGACTGGCGCATCCAGTGCCTGGACTGGCGCATCCAGTGCCTGGACTGGCGCATCCAGTGCCTGGGCGCATCCAGTGCCTGGACTGGCGCATCCAGTGCCTGGACTGGCGCATCCAGTGCCTGGACTGGCGCATCCAGTGCCTGGACTGGCGCATCCAGTGCCTGGACTGGCGCATCCAGTGCCTGGACTGGCGCATGGCCTGGACTGGCGCATCCAGTGCCTGGACTGGCGCATCCAGTGCCTGGACTGGCGCATCCAGTGCCTGGACTGGCGCATCCAGTGCCTGGACTGGCGCATCCAGTGCCTGGACTGGCGCATCCAGTGCCTGGACTGGCGCATCCAGTGCCTGGACTGGCGCATCCAGTGCCTGGACTGGCGCATCCAGTGCCTGGACTGGCGCATCCAGTGCCTGGACTGGCGCATCCAGTGCCTGGACTGGCGCATCCAGTGCCTGGACTGGCGCATCCAGTGCCTGGACTGGCGCATCCAGTGCCTGGACTGGCGCATCCAGTGCCTGGACTGGCGCATCCAGTGCCTGGACTGGCGCATCCAGTGCCTGGACTGGCGCATCCAGTGCCTGGACTGGCGCATCCAGTGCCTGGACTGGCGCATCCAGTGCCTGACTGGCGCATCCAGTGCCTGACTGGCGCATCCAGTGCCTGACTGGCGCATCCAGTGCCTGGACTGGCGCATCCAGTGCCTGACTGGCGCATCCAGTGCCTGGACTGGCGCATCCAGTGCCTGGACTGGCGCATCCAGTGCCTGGACTGGCGCATCCAGTGCCTGGACTGGCGCATCCAGTGCCTGGACTGGCGCATCCAGTGCCTGGACTGGCGCATCCAGTGCCTGGACTGGCGCATCCAGTGCCTGGACTGGCGCATCCAGTGCCTGGACTGGCGCATCCAGTACCTGGACAGGCGCATCCAGTACCTGGACTGGCGCATCCAGTGCCTGGACTGGCGCACACAGTGCCTGGACTGGCGCACACAGTGCTGACCGGCGCCTCCAGTAATGACTGGCGCCTTCAGTGGTTACTGCCCGTCTCCAGTGCGCGCCTTCAGTACTTACCGGCGCCTCCAGTAATGACTAGTGCCTGCAATGCTGACTGGCGCCCGGTGCTGACCAGCGCCTACAGTGCTGACTGGCGCTTACAGTGCTGACTGGAGCCTTCGTCGTTGACTGGCGCCTCCAGTGCTAACTGGCGCCTTCAGTAGTTACTGGCTGCCTCCAGTGTGCGCCTTCAGTGTCTGGACTGGCGCCTCCAGTACTGAGTGGCGCCTTCAGTGTTGACCGACACCTCCAGTACTAACTGGCGCCTGCAGTGCTGCGCCTCCAGTGATGACTGGCGCTTACAGTGCTGACTGGCACGTACAATGGCGTAGCCAGAGGGGTCATGCTCTTCATTCGATGATGGGTCTTGCTCCTAAAATGTAATCTATAATCTAATCCCCCTAGGTGATGAAATTGTTTCCCCCCGGCATAGCAAGACGGGACTCTTAAAATTGTCCACTGATATAGGCTAAGCAGAATTTTGTCATATCTATTAGAATCTATAGAAACTGCTCCAAGCCTCCGGGGCCCCTCCTCGAATGAGCAAGTTTTCTTTATGATGATACTTTAGCAGTTTATTATCGTTGGGCCCTCTCCAGTCTTTTGATGGCACGGCCCAATAACTCATACCAGTCTTGACTCTTGAGTCATATTGATCTCCCTCCGCTTATTTAGTCGTTAGGTTGTGCAAAGCAATGAAATGAACTTTGATAACACTGTGACTGCCCGGTCTTGCGGGGAAGGGGGGGGGAGGGAGAAGGGGGGGGGGGGGTTGGACTTAGCTAACACTAACAAATCCGTTCAACTTCAATACGCGTATGCCCCCTCCTCATTATCTCATGCTGCAGCCTAATATTGATTGTGTAACTGTGTTTGATATATGTAGGTTATTTCCTTATATTCTTCCATTCCTAATTCCCACGGTGTATCACTATTATAACAAGGTTCAATACCTTTCAGAAAATATTTGTATCAATATTTTATGAGATATGATTATGGTGGTCAAGTTGTTTGCTTACCGTCTATATAAGCGGATCGTTAATCATTATTGCCCACCGGGTTCAAAGGGGGATAATAATAGGCCAGTACGAAAACGCGGAAATTTTTAAAACTTGTAAATTTATTGTTAGGAGAGTATAACAATTATTTTAAACTAAATCCCGACATCGGATATACTTTTAAAGCTATACAAGATAGGTTAAAAGAAAATTCCGTGCTTCGTTTTGCCTATACATACATGTATATAACATTTATACACGTCAAATGAAAACGCGGGAAATGGCAGAACTTTGAAGAAAATAAACTGTGTGGAACGTATATGACATATGTTTATTGCTAGGAGGGTATAACAATCATTTGAAACTAAATCTCGACATCGGATATACTTGTAAAGCTATACAAGACAGTTTAAAGGAAATTTCCGCGTTTTCGTTTTACCTATACATGCATATACATAGTACACACTAACATTTATACGTAAAACGAAAACGCAGAAATGGTGTCACTTTAAAAAAATAGCTAGGCTAGGAACTTATGATATATATTTTAAACAGGTAAAGTTGTCTAGAAAATAGTACAGATATTTCAAACAGGCTCGGGCTGTCAGGGCAGAAAAATCACTACAAGGAGATAATGCTATTCAATTTCATATAAGATTTGTTTGCTTATCAGCTTGTCCTAAATTGCAGGCACAGCTATCATAAGTTTATTTGTATTTCTAATGTGTTCAAAAGGTGGCAATGATTTACTGCTGTTTGTTTGTTTGATGAGGGCTTAAGGGCACCACGACAACGAGGGTCAAATTGTGCCTGAGAGGTTAGATCATTCTAGAGGAAGGAAGGAAAGTAAACGGGGAGAATGAGAAAAATACAAGAACTAAAAGTCAGAAAGATGGGATCGAGAGAAGAGGTGCATGGATGAAAGAAAAAAGGAGAGAGAGAGACAAGGACTAAATATGGTTGTAGAGGTAAGCATGGTGAAGGAAGGAGATTATTTTATCCGGAGGGTTTTTCTGGAAGAACTCGGCTTTTAAGTTGTGGAGAGCGAAGGAAGCTCTGGGAAGGTTGTACATGGGGCAAACAAGGAAAACGTGATGGACTGTGAGGGTGCAATGGCAATTGTTGCAGAGGGGTTGGGGGAGTCAGTAAGGAGGTGGGAGTGTGTGAGGTGGGTGTGACCTATTCTAAGACGGGTAATATGAACGTTGTCGACACGAGAGAGGTTGTTGATGGTGGGTTTAATCGGAATGGTGGGCTGGATGACGTGAAGTTTGTTGTCAATATGCGAGTCCCATGAGGTTTGACAGCGGTTACGAACAAGGAACTCGCGGTTTGATGTCAGAAAGGGTTTTGGGAAATGGGGTAGGGGGTAGGTTGAGGGCAAGCTTAGCGGCTGCATCACCCCTGTCATTGCCAGGGATGCCAATATGGCTGGGTATCCAGAAGAAAAGATTACTTTTCCTGCAGAGGGTGGGCAAAAGGAGTTTCTGGAGGAGGTGGGATGTGGAGTTATCCCATTTAAGATTGAGCTGTTGAGTAAAGAAGTAAGGACAACCTTGGATTCAGAGAAGATGGCAAAGTGGCTGAGCGGAGAGTTGATAATAATCAGTAAAGTTGAGGGCAAGGAGGATGGCCTTTGCCTCGGCTGAAAAGATGGACGAGTAATCGGGAAGCCTGCTACTGAGGGTGATGTCTTGGATGACGGCAGCAGCAGCTGTCTTGTCGCCTTCCTTGGAGCCATCAGTATAAAAGGAGGTGTAGTTTGAGAGTTGGTCTTTGATTTGATTGTGGAGATTGATGAAGAGGTTAGGGTGGGTTTGGGTTTTGTGATGAGTGGAGAGGCCCAGGTGGATAGAAAGGAGGGGGTGGCCCAAGGAGGAAACGTGGGTCAGGAGAAGGTGCCAAGAGTGACGGGGTTGATGCTGAGATGGAGGTGGCCTGATTTAATGCGCAAGCTAAAGGGAGGGCCCAGTTTTAAGTCCTATCGAAGAGGGTGGAGAAATTAAGGTAACAAATGAGGTTATAAACAGGATTCTGGGTGTTGGTGAGGGCTCTAAAAGCATAGGAGAGGCTAAGCTTTATACACCTTAGCAGAAGTGCATGCAGACTGTCTTGTCTTTGGAGAATTTAAAACCGTTATTGTTGCACCAGACTTGCTGCTGGTTGAAGCCTATTTTTGACAAGAGGAAAGATAGGGGAGGAGTAGAAGATGGTGAAGTCGTCCACGTAGAGGGCACGCTTGATGCTGGGGCCAAGGTTGACCGCGATGTCGTTAATGCTCAGGTTGAAGAGAGTGGGGGAGAGGATGCTGCCCTGGGGGACGCCCTCTTCTTGGGGGTAGGAGGTTGGAGAGGATATGGCCAATACGAACTTGGAACTGCCTAGGTAAGAAGAAGTTCTGAATAAAGATGGAGAGGTGGCCTCTGAGGTCGATGGTGTAAAGTTTGCAGATAATGCCGTATTTCTAAGTAGTGTTGAAAGCTTTCTTGAAGTTGAAAAATATGGCAATGGGGTGTTCCTTTTTTGCAAAGGATGCCCTGTAGGCGGTGTCGAGCGTAATTGACTGGTCTAGGGTATTGCGACGTTTCCGGAAGCCGCTTTGGTGAGGGGAGAGGATCTTGTTGGTCTCAGGGAACCAGTTTAGTCTCTGGTTAATAATTATTTCCATAGTTTTACAGAGACAGCAGGTGAGGGCGATGGGGTGGTATCTAAAGGGGTTGGTACTGTCCTTCCCCGATTTATTGACGGCGGTGACTATAATTGTCCTTCAGATAAAGGAAAAGGAGTGTGAGGACCAAATGTGGTTGAGGATGGTGAGTACGGTAGTGGTGGCCTTGTTGGAGAGGTGTTTCAGGAACTGGTAGGGAATGTTATCGGGGCCCTTGGAGGTGCAGTCAGCGTCGTGGATGGCTTGGTTTAAGTCAGAAAGGGTGAGAGGGGTGTTGTAGCTCTTGGAGTTGTCAGAGGGGAAGGTGATACTCCCGGCTTCATCACGAGCTTTGTTGGTTTTAAAAGCATTGGGGTAGTTGGCCGAGGACGAGATGTTGCTGAAAGAGGCGGCGAGGTGGTTAACGATGTCCTTTTTTGCGGTGAGAAGGTTACCATTCCAGGAGAGATGGGAGACTTGCCCACCCTGCCGTGAAAGCTGTTAACCATTTTCCAAATCTTCTTAGTGGGGGTGTTGGTGGTGAGAGGAGAGGTGAAGTTGTCCCAAATGTTGGTTTTACTGTCCTTGATAGTGCGCATGACCTTGGCACGGCTGATGCAAAAGAGGTTAAGGTTATGGGTGGTCGGGTTAGTTTTGAAGTTCCTGAGGGCCCTTTTCGGGGAGTTAGTGTTGAGCGTGAAGAGGCTGTGCTGTCGAAGAGTGTTTTCGATGAGCTTGCCTCTGGGGGTGGTGGTATTGGAGCCCCACAGGGGGTTGTGGGCGTTGAAGTCACCAAGAAGGATGAAAGGGGATGGGAGCTGAGGTTTTTAAGGCTGGTTGGCTGAACGTTGGCGTTCGGGGGATGGGGGGGGGGGGTAGATATTGCAAAGAGTGAAAGTTTTGTGGAGGGAGATAGACATACAGATGGCCTGAAGGTCGGTGTTCACATGAACAGGGCTGTGTGGAATATCGTGTCTAACGAGAATGGAGACGCCCCCATTGGTCCTGTCGGCGTCCACTTGATGTTCGTGAAAGCAAGCGAATTTGTTGACGGAATAATGGTCAGCAGTTTTCAAGAAGGTTTCTTGTAGGCAGAAGACGACCGGGTTGAAGGCGGGGGCCAAAAAGTCAATTTCTTCAAAATTGGCCTTAAGACTCCTTATGTTCCATTGTATAATGTTGTGAATGTTATTGTAATTGTTTATGTTGCACGCCATAAGGACGCAGGGAGTTATCTTGATGAAGATCTGTTGGATTTGAGTTGGCTTATTTTTTCTTTGGATCTGTCCCTGTTTCTTTGGGAGCGCTTGTTTTTGAAAGTTGGACGAGTATGTATGGGTTTGGATGGTGGGCTGTTTGTTTGTTGGTTGTTTGTTGGTTTGATGATTGTTAGCTAGGTTGGCTTCAGTTTGATGTTTGATGGCATTAGAGGTGTTGGGGTAGGGTACGGCGGGAGTCTTAGAGGAGAAAGGAAGGTTGGGGAGAGAAGTGGTGGTGATGGAGGTGGTTTGGGTAATGGGTGTGGTTGGGTTGTTGGCAATGGTGATGGGCTTAGGACTGGTTAAGAAGAGCCAGGTGAGGTCGGTTTGGGTATGTGAGTCAGATTTAGTTGTGTTAAGGGGTCGATATTGGTGTTAGAGGAGACTGCGCTCGAGTAGGATGGCTTAGTGTGAAGGGAAGCGAGAAATTTCTTCCTGGCCAGAGATGTTGGGATTAAGGGCTTTTAGTTTGGTTATTTGCTTTTCCTGAAGCCATGTGGGGCAGTCTTTTGAGAACTTGAGGGATGGTTAGCTGGGTGAGTACCGTCGCAATTGGTGCAGAGTGAGATGCTGGTGCAGGAGGTGCTGTCATGGTCCAGGGCTCCACAGTTGCCACAGCGCGCTTGCCTGCGGCAGGAGTTTTTACCATGGCCATACCTCTGGCACTTATGACAGCGGAGGGGGTTAAGAATATAAGGGGTGACTGGGATTCTCAGGTAGCCAGCAGTGATGTGGGAGGGAAGAGTTGGTGTGGAAAAAGTCAGGAAGATGGTATTGGTAGGTGTTTCGGAACTGTTTCTCTTGAGGACGAGACGACGGGTTCCAGTAACACGGGTTCCAGTAACTTGTCGATTGGCAAGTTCCTCTACGAGGTCTTCATCGGTCAGGTAGGCTAGGTCTCTGGTTCTGACCATACCTTTGCTGAAGTTTAGAGAACGGGTGGGGTTAAGTGAAACGTCAATACCGATATTGGCTAGGGCTTTCTTGGTGAGGAGGGTGGTGGCTTGAGTGTCTCTGGTGCAGTGCACCAGAAAATCACCGGATCTGCCAGGGTAGAGATCTTGGGGAGGGTACCGACAAGGCCTTGGAGCGCTTTGTGAATTAGAAAAGGGGAAACTCTTTTAAAACTTTCTGGTTAATTGGTGGCCTGTATTATTACACTTTTGGGGACTGGGGCTGAAGAATGGTCAATGGAGGTAGCAGGTGGGTCATGGGGAGGGGAGAAAGGGGTCAAGGTCAAGGCAGAAGCGTTTCGTCATGATGAAAAAGAAAAGGAAAAAAAAGGACCGAGAGACCAGAGGCAACTAGAACAACATCGCGGAACTACTATAAGAGAACCGCTGTAAAGGTAACGATAAGGCGCGAAAGTCTGGTCAGAACGGAAGGGAAGAAAAAACAAAAAAAAGATCTCACCGAAAGCAGATGCCCATCCACAGAGAGAGAATCCCGGAAAATTAAGATATAAAACAAAATTTAGGTGGTAAAGTGCAAGGTAAAGTGAATCGGAATGAAAAGATGGAGAGAATAGAATAAAAGTCACGTCGCTCTCAACACAGGTTGTTACGAGTTGTTACGAGTTACTGCAAATTTGTATTTGTATTTCACTTTTAAGAATATGCCAGGGAAAGCACACGTTAAGTCACAATGACTTGTTTTCAGTGTGTACCCGATTAATTAGCCATTAAATAAAGATAATGGTGAAATCAGTAAGTAGAAGCGGAGAACCTGGCCCCGACCAGCTACAGACTGGTGCAAACATGGACAAAGTCTCGACAACTCTAACTCATTGATTGTGGGCTATCACGCGAGAAAGGTGAGCAAGAATGGTAGGTGATCAAAAAATGCGACACCAGACAGCCAGATGCAAATTGATGCCAGTGATACCAGATGCCAGTTGCAAATTTACCTCCTTGATGAGCGGAGGTGCCAGTGGCGTAGCTAGAGGGGGAAATACCATATTGGTAAAATGGATCAAAGAAGAGCGAAGCCTTGTTTTTAGTTTGAGAGGGGCGGGTCTGCCAACTGTATACGCTTTGGGATCCTAGATTAGCTATCGTCTGATGTTGTATTCGATCACCACTGACAAAGACTACTCATTTGAAAAGGTCGATCTTTTTTGAGGAAGGGGCGACCGCCCCATCGCCCCCTGGCTACGCGCCTGGGATCACAATTATTCAGAAAACCGAATTTTAGGTTAAGCCTATTTAGCAGTTAAGAATTAGCAAACTTTCAACATATTTCTCAATATTTCGTATATTTGAATATCTGAAATGTTCCTCAAAATATCTGAAGTTCTCCTCAAAATTCACCACCACCACCATCAATCATCACCACCACCACCACCAATCATCAATTGGCGTGGCGGGGTGCGGGGCGGGCGGGGGCGGGGCGGGGGCAGGGCGGGGTCTGACAACACCATTTTTACTGTGGTAAAATAATTTTACAAGCCATAGTGCCTCGGCACAGATTTGCTCTACGAAGTTATAATTAACAAGTAAGAAGAGGAACTGCTTTTAGATTCTGGTAAAAACTACCTAGAACTTTTTTCGCCCGGACTTTTTGCTTTATTCCCCCCGACCTTTTTGGCTCATTTTACCCGTATGGTACATTGCCCGAATATGTATGTTTTGCATTCTTCTGGGGCGGGGGTGGGGCCCTACAACCCCTACCTCCCGTCTCATACGCTTGTGAAACTATACGATATCAAATTATACAAAATACATGATCATATTGAATAAGCGGTGAGTTTATGTTAAACATTTTGTCCGAATATATCAATCTTGCCCGAATTTTAACTGACATCAGTGGCGTAGGAATAGGAGCAAGGGTCTATTTCTAAACGGTCCGTTTTTTTTAAAACAAATTGATGATACAAAAGTATGAATAACGTAAGTTAAACCAAATTTCAAAATGCTATGCTAATGCATGCTAAGTTATGCTTATGCTAATGCATGATAAATTATGCTAACACAAAAATATAACCACGAAGAAGATAATGTCTCGATATAGCTTATCTCTCGTTAAATCTTACACTTCTGTGAGTCTTGATATAAGTGTTCTTTAACATTACAAGTAACACCATGCACTATGCAGTTTCCCTACGGAATCTTGCATACATCAAGTACATTATACTTTGATCAAATTCCCCCAACGCTCCTCTGCACAATCAGACAATTACATAAACACAATTCCCCTTTTCTTGAACTCGTAGCATCTTCCAGTCTTTCTTGGAAGTTTTTGCAATGTTATGACTTTTGTCAAGTGTTTTAAGAGTAAGCACTCGCGCACTTTCTGTCGTAATTTCCGAATTAAAACAAAACTCATTCATCAGTTCATTAATCAGTTAATCAGTTACTGTTATCTCACCCTACATGATGATTGAACCTCTGTACATTCTTTGAATTAGTCGTCGTTTGGTGTTGCTTTTTATGACTTATATGCGCAGACAAAGATGATTAAGCTCATGCATGACTCATTAATTATTTACCTTTGTAATACAGTAATATGATTAACTTCAGGGACAAAAGTACTATGAAGTCATCGTTATTAGAAAGCAATTTTGAATCATTTGAATACACAAGTGTAAGCTTAAGGTTAAAGCCAAACAGTTCAATTTGTTTCGTCAGTGTCTGACGACTTAGTAAATAGTATCTTTTCACTTTATCTACAAGAAGCGCGGCATAGAAAATTATAGACAAGACTAACCGAAGGATAGCCATATGGACTGATAACTGCATTAGCTTATAATAGGTGGAGTAGTGAGATGGGGAGTATTGTCAGGGCGTGTAAATATTAAATAATTCGAAATACTATTTTAACTTGAAAAGAAACATGGCGCGTTGGATTGCCTGATTGTCCCTTTTATCAATTCGTTTGGTCGTGTTTCTTCAAAATTTGATCATTATGACATGTTGCGTTTATCAATGATTTCGATCAATGTCAGGAATCTTTGAACTGCCATTTCGATTTTAGACAAAATGCGATTATCAAAAGATAAAACAATAGGAACTTATCATGCCAAATATCGCAAAAAACGTACAAATTGACGTGACACATGCAGTTAACCTTTCTTGCTTTTCATAGGGCTGGAAGGGGTGCTGACAGCTTCCCCACGGGGTGGCATAACAGGGATATAGCCAGCCTTTTGCATTAGGGGTGTCTCCGAGGGAAATATTTGCACCGTTTAGCATATTTTCTAACCCTTTTGCCATTACCATTTAACTTTTTAGGGGTGGAGGGGGTTGTCGTATGACCCTGTTGATCCCCTGTTTACACCCATGGCATAATATCATTCGAAAACATTGATGTTGTTATGTTCAATATATTTCCTATTGTTCCTCGACAGATTGAACAAAAAATCTTCCAATGTGGGTAGTATAGGGTGGAACAGTACTAGATGGGGATTCAGATATACCCTTACCCCCCCCCCCCCCTCCCTCCAATGGAACAAACAAATCATGATACGATACTAAGCAGCTATGTAAAATATCACAACGCGGTAAACATAAAGGATTAAACAACACAAACTACGTGATCGCATCGTGCAGTCATGTAAACAGTCCAGGGGTAAACTTTTAATTGTAAGCATCATTAAGGATCAATAAGTAGCCTCTACAAAGGATGTCACTGGAGCTGACACACGGCACAGTTTTGTTGCCCACTTGAAAGCCTTACAATCATCAATGTCCCATTTAACAAAAGCGATTAGACAGAAGGTAACCAGGTAACATCCAGGGTAACCAGGTAACATCCAGGGTAACCAGGTAACATCCAGGGTAACCAGGTAACATCCAGGGTAAGCAGGTAACATCCAGGGTAACCAGGTAACATCCAGGGTAACCAGGTAACATCCAGGGTAACCAGGTAACATCCAGGTTAACCAGGTAACATCCAGGTTAACCAGGTAACATCCAGGGCAACCAGGTAACATCCAGGGTAACCAGGTAACATTCAGCGTTGTTTTCAGGAGTTTTCACTGGTGGACCATAATTGATGGTAAACAAATTGCATCCGTAAACAGTGAATCCCTATTTAACAGTTTAAGCAAAAAAATGTTGGGGTCTGAGAATGACAGATCCTCCACTCATTTAATCTCAGTAAGAAAATAATGATAAAAAAATGGATAAAAGTACTCCCTGCGTCCTAACCCACCGCAGACCAGCTGACCAGTACCATAATTTGTTGTGGTTGGCCAATGAAGTGACTGTATAGTCTGGTTGGCCAAATGACCAACCAACTTGACAGTACATGAATCCCAAAAAAGTTAAAATGTAGAAAGTTTCTGACCAAAAACATATACGAATAAGCCATTTAATCATATGACTGTCTACCTGACAGTGATATCACGAGATAGAAAATTTCCATGATGAGGCCCTGGCGTTTTATTCATATCATGAAAAAAGACATTTTCCCCGAAATCATCATATTTAATCGAACGATTTTACTCGCATGCGTCAAAATACTGAAATCGCTGGCAGAATTGTCGTACGTGACCATTTGTCGGACAATGAAGAGTGTATCTTTTAGTATAATGATAAACAAAACGTAAATCCAACTGATACAGTTGAAAGTGTCTGATGCAGTATCTGTATATATGTATACGCTGACTGACTGGCAGCAACTAGGGGCAAGCCGCTAGCGCATGAACTAACAGTGACCCTAGTATAAGCTAGAGCTAGTATAAGCTAGAGCTAGTATAAGCTAGAGCTAGTATAAGCTAGAGCTAGTATAAGCTAGAGCTAGTATAAGCTAGAGCTAGTATAAGCAAGAGCTAGTATAAGCTAGAGCTAGTATAAGCTAGTATAAGCTAGAGCTAGTATAAGCAAGAGCTAGTATAAGCTAGAGCTAGTATAAGCTAGAGCTAGTATAAGCTAGAGCTAGTATAAGCTAGAGCTAGTATAAGCTAGAGCTAGTATAAGCTAGAGCTAGTACAAGCCAGAGCTAGTATAAGCTAGAGCTAGTACAAGCTAGAGCTAGTATAAGCTAGAGCTAGTATAAGCTAGAGCTAGTATAAGCTAAAGCTAGTATAAGCTAGAGCTAGTATAAGCTAGAGCTAGTATAAGCTAGAGCTAGTATAAGCTAGAGCTAGTATAAGCTAGAGCTAGTATAAGCTAGAGCTGAAGTTTCCTGTCTGTATGATTGTTAGAAAGGGTTTTACATTTTGAGTAAAACAGTTTCATATAGGTGTAGGAACCGGGGATACTGGAGCACGTGTCCCCCCCCCCCCCACACACTTTTTCCGAAAAAATGGCAAAAGTGCCTTTTCAAAATGAAAAATGCCCCTCAATTACAGTCCCGATAGTATAACTGCCGAATTTTGTCTTATGTACGGAAGGAATGTGTCCCCATTGGAAAAGTGCCCCTTTTACTTTGCTTTGTTGTTTGGGGCTCATTCATTCTATTTACAGATTGGGATGGGGGGGACATATGACTTGAAAAGTTCCCCCTAAGAGGTCCTCCCCCCTCCCCTCCTTTCCACACATAATTTTCGAAAGCTTCCTATACCACGTCTGTAAATTTCGGCACAAAATCATTTTCACTTTACCACTGAGTAGTCATCGAAAGTGTGTAAAGTTGTATCATTTTCCAGTTCATGATTATGAAATTGGTCAACGGTGACCTGCAATGTAAACTTCTGAAAAATGATTTAAAAAATCCATGTTTACCTCTTTACATCGATAAGAAATTAATTTATATTGTAAACCGAAGAAAATCGCTCACTCATAAACAGATAAATGAACGGTCCGGTCCGCACTCCCGATCGGGATATTTCTTGTCATTATAACCCACAATGCATCTTTCCAAATTCAAGTCTGCCATTCATAACGGTAAAATGGGTTTAAGCCAAAGGTAGGGAAAATGCGTGCGAAATATTCTAATTTTATTGGTGAAACAGAACCGATAAGATTATTTTCTCCATTTTCACCAGCGCAAATTTGACTTTTAACCAGGAATTTTAAAGTAACATTTAAAAGTTCATTGTAATAGTTTCTGAAGAGCGGATTGTAACATTTTAGTCGCCAGCAACAGCACAAATTATGCAAAGAAAGTTACAAAAATATATCAATTTCAATATCATTTTCAAAGTATATCAGTTTAGAATAATATATAAGTTTAGAATAACAGAATTTGAAAAGCAAAATAAAAATTAACGGCTGAAATTTTGAAGTTTAGATTATGGTCACTGCGCATGTCTCGATATCCCAATCAGGAGATCTCCCAATCACCGATGAACGTGATTATGCGTAACAGTTTGCATATCTTAAAGAGGTCATGACAAAGGAAAATTTCACTTATTGGAATAAAATATTCGGACAATTTAATGGTCAAATATATTAATTTTTATCACAAAATCATTTTTTTGCGAAGAAAATAGCAAATATAAAATTAAAAATACCGTCCCGCCAATGCTTGAAAAAATTAGCAGTTTCACCTACCCACCAATGACGTCATTTCCTGAACTGACATTCCATCCGTCATGTACAGTTAGTGTGTGCACACTGTACACTTATAGTACGCAATTGTCACAGGTTACATCATACTTTTACTGTTTGTCATCACGGGAAATTGTGAATTTTCATTTCATTTGTCAAAATGCCGGTTCGATGTGTGATTGACGGGTATAGTAACACCAAAAGAGAAGGACTGAGTTTTCATAGATTCCCGAAGGACTCAAGAATCAAAATATGGATTAATTTTGTGAACAAAATTGATCATATTTGTTTGTACAAGACTACAGCTATGTATGTAGCCTAGTGATCATTTCGAGCAGGATTGCTTTGACAGTTCGCAGGATTGAAAGAAAGATTTGGTCTTCGCAGTCCAAGCGGCAGCAGGGAAAGGGTACTTCTTCCCGGAAAGTACCCCACAATCAAAAGGAAACCACCAGAAGATTTTGGAGATCAGTCTGGCGTCAACACTTCTTCAACTCCAAGTCAAGTCGGTGAGTAGCAGTAGTAGCATACTATTAGTAGTAGTTCCGCGAAATCAACGGTGCGATCTGATAACGTTTTTTTTTGTTGTAATAACAGACAAAAGAACGAGGATTTTTATTTTATTTTATATAAATATGTAATTTTAGGTACAGGGTATACTGACCATTCATTAACGGCAATTTGGAGTCTATCAATCCCAGGAACTTCGTCTTCCACACCCAGGCTCTTCTGCACCACCTCTCGCAGCTGCCAATGGCGGGTATGGTTGCAGACCAAATACTTCCTCTTCTTCGTCGCTATTTTCGTCCTCAATCTTATCAAACATGTCAAAACTGGATAAAGAGCAAGACAAATTTAAGTCTATTTCCTCTGAGGTATCTTCGGGCCTTTCAGACATTTCTGATGTATTTTTTTTTATTTTCAGATGATAACAAATTGATGATATGACGCTCGTAACGAACAGTGTATACTATGATCAGTGTGTGTATGTGCTATTTGTGTGGTTATGGGAGTCGCTTCGTCTGCATACAAGACGTCACACGGCTTATCACTTCAGTGATTCATTTTTAAACTTCCGGGTTCTGAATGTGGCATAATTCATGATTTTGTTTGATATTTTCTTGCCAAAAAAAAAATGATTTCGTGATAAAATATTTAGATATTAATTTGTCCAAATATTTCATTCCAATAAGTGAAATTTGCCCGTGTCATGACCTCTTTAATCTTATTATCTGATAACAGATCGAACTAGAATCTTAGCACTCTGTCAGGTCAGTCTGTTGATGGTGCAATCTCTGCCCCCTTTGTAATTCCTACATGTCTAATAATGTTGTAGAGTTAATTCGATCCCCATACATAATACAATCTACCTCAGAATATATGCTTGCAACGGCGAAAGCGGTATAAATTGGACTTAAAATAGATATGGTATAGGCCTTTTCCTTTTTTTTCTCTTCAGACATGTCAAAGTTTGCCCCAAATGCTGGTTTACCCCAGATGTTAGTTTTCTCAAAATATTGGGTTTGCCCCTAATCGTTGGTTTTACCCCTAAATGTTGGTTTCCCCCCTCCCCAAACTGCTAAATGTTCTGTTGTTGGTTTGCCTTTAAATTTTGGTATGCCCCCAAATGTTGGTTTGCCCCAGATGTTGGTTTGTCCCCCTTTTGGTTTATCCCCCTCCCCAAATGGCCTCATGATTCAATCGGCGGCCCTCATGTTAACCAATCCCTTAGTGGTGCATGCATCACAGTATAAAAGACTTGCCATAAATACATTCTGAATCTCATAATTTTTGAGACAATTAATCCGTAGCCATCCAGTAAATTTGGTCCCCCTCCCTCCATAGTAAAAACGATACGCTAGGAAATTTGGGCCCCGGTTCTTCTTTCCTATGAAATTTGGAGACAACAACTTGTCTCCCTTTTGCAAGAGAATGCCTCTCTTCTCCCTTCACACTAAATCTCACTGCCGTTTTGCGTAAAGCACGCCCTTTTTACCTTTAGTGTATTAGCTTATTACTTCTTATCACTTTTTAGCTTGTCACTGCAGTACACAAAATTTATTGAAGGAACTGTACAGACACACCAGTAAATTACCTCGTAAAATCAGTTTGAAGGGACCAAATTCACTAGACATTTCTTGGGAAATAAGGTCCCGATTGGCCCAAATTTACGAAGGAGGGGGGGGGGGGGGGGGAAGGGGGAAATTTACTATCACACCGGAATATAATTGCATGCATTGATAAACCCAGACATGCTATAGACTGATAGACGCAGCCATGCATGATAGGGAATATAGGACCAGAAATTTGAAATGGGATGCCAAGAAATAATAATAACATGCAGCTTGTCAATTAAGTCGATTTTTGACTTATATGGGTGTAACAACGTTACAATATATAGGCATGTAGTCAGACTTAAGGCTGTATAGGCTGATAGGGAAGATGAAGAAATTGTACATAAATACAAATCACCGATTAAGCAAAAGATCCTACTCAATGAGGGGTATATATATATTTATAAACTTCATTTGCATAAATTATTCATATATGTACATATAATTATATACAATTTGCATTATTTTCAAGTAGGTTTTACATGGAGTATATACCCAATGATAGGGCAGCGACTCTGGAGCAGGTGGACGCGGTAAGCTTACCAGGTAAGACCCGCCCAGAGAGACTAGAGTTGCCGGCTGGACCATAAGTCTGACCTGTTGGTGGACGATGGTACTCAGGCAGTCAGGTATCGAGTCCAAGTTCAGGTGATGTGTGATCGTGATTCAAACTGTTGAACTTAACCGCTTAACTGTGAACTCTGACTAACCTCGTATACAGTCGTGTGAAGATTAAATGGTGTGACAGCTTACACAAATCCATCGACGCTCTCTTTGCAGTTTTGAGAGATAAGATAAGATGTTATTGGGTGATATGGGCGTGCGTTCAGTTGAGGAGGTGCGTGTCTCGCTTGCGCAATGTAGGACCTATGCACCAATGCCAATGCCACCGTGAAGGTCTACGCTATGGGTTGTTTGAGACAACAGACGAGAGGGTTATCAACTGCCGAACTGTAAAACTGTAAAAAGTATTGTATTGTATTTGGAAGAAACGTATTATTTTTCAGGAGTCATTATACACGTGTCGGTCTCACAGAATAAGTGGCCAAACTGCCTGTATCATGAACGTCTTATAGAGGGATTTCATCACGTGCTTCTTAACTCATCTGGAAGCCATTTTGCAGCCAAACGTCGTTGCGTTGTACGCGTATTCACACAGCTCAGTCACATCGCACGTACAACAAACATACTGCATGCTAACCTACCTACCAACTTAAATTCAGCAAATTTTACTGATTGCAGTTTCTTTTGCCGGGTTATACGAAGAGTAACTTTTACGGAAACGCCATCTGATTGTTTGATATACTCAGACAAAGCGTATAGGCTACAAACCTGATATAAGTAGACTTGCTGCAAATCCTAGTGTGAACTATACGTTGAAAGCCGTTACGTCGCACAACAGAAACCCACTTCGAACGTCGATCAGGATCAGATAAAAATCGAGAAAACGTCTTTTTATTCCTCGGCACACGTCTATTAGTGCAAGCAATGTCACAGCAAGATTTCGGCATAATTATCTTACAAAAATTATCTTATATAACAACATGTAAACGTTTGTAAGTCTAATTAAGTGTACAGCAAACGACAGAGTTCTTTCTCGACAAAATGGAGATGTAAACAAAGTCACGTAGCCTCATGACGTTAAGGGCTCACCCGAAACTCAATTTGGCTCTTATCGTTACAGTCAACGTGAGCAAAACACGATTTTTCGTGATTTACAAAAATAATTACACATACCTTAGCCGTCTGAAAACTCCCAGAAATCTAATTATTGTGCAATTTGTCAGGATATTTTAGCAAAAGAAAAAACAATCCCGCACCGAAAAATAGCTGAAACGAGGTATTTTTGTGGAAAAAATTAGGCCTTAAACGTCACGCTATGAGGGTACCTATTTCGCGAAAATGACATTTTCGCCCAATAGGTACTCTCAAAGTCTAATAGTCTGAGCAAAAAGATTTTTTTCTTCTCGTTTTCAGCAATTCCGGGGTGCGGAATTTGTTTCTTTTGCTGAAATATCATGAAAAATTACACATTAATTAGATTTCTGGGAGTTTTTGAGGCATTTGCAATTTTGGTCGAAATCACGAAAAAATCGTATTTTCTTCCATTGACCGTAATGATAAGTGCCTCAATAGATCGAGTTTCGGGTGAGCCCTATAAGGCCTAAATATTAACGAAACCATGCATGGCGACCGGACAATCTGACCATTGATATAAACAATTGACCAAAAAGCGAAATTCACGACAACCAATGAAATGACGACTATATATGATCGTCATGTTTTTGTTGACCTAGTCTTCATCATTTTCGTCGTTAATAAAGTCATTATGTTTTTGGTCCTTTATATCGTTATTGCTTCAGTGATTGTCATCACTTGATGATCGTCACATATCGTTAGGTGGTCATCACATGTTATTAGATGGTCGTCACATATCATTAGGTGGTCGTCATATCGTTTAGATGGTTATAGTCGTGCCAATCATTTTAGTGGTTGCCAGGATCGTGTCCATTATTTCACTGATCAGGATCTTGCCCATGTATCCAGAGCCCAATGCATGGGGTCAACCACGGCCCTTAATCTTCGGGACCATTGACAGGTTTGATTTTTTCAATCAATCATTCATGCAGTTGATATGCAAGCGTTATAGACTACCGTTGTTTGGGATCTTTACGTAAGGGCAAGGGAACAACTCAAGAAGCAGGCACTTTCTATGACATCAATCGAGTTCAGGGCCGTTGATAGGCCTAAAGACAGCATTAATGACGAAGCTTTGTGACCCCCACCCTCCCCACCCCTGATGCGTAAAATCAAATAAAAAACCAGTGAATGTGGAGACTATACCAGTCTACCCAAATGCCCTTTATATTGATAAAAATCCTGGTTATGGGCCTGTTCGAGTCAGGGGTGTAGCCCGAAATAATTTGAAGGGGAGGGGAGGGGGCGACCTCTATTAAAATATTTTGCACCTGGCGGACCTGATGAGATCATGCGCTTACGGGACTATAATCTCTACAGGGATAAGGGGGTGTGGGGTCTGAACTGTTGTTGCCCGAAAAAGAAAAAAATCCAAATTGTCAAGTTGGGTCTACCCTTTTTTTCTCCCCAGTTTTCTAAAGGCTGAGAGGGTTTGAAATTGTTGGTGTTTTTTCTCGAATAATTGAAGGAATTTGTTCGGGCATTATTGACTGATTTTTTGGAAAATTAACTGAAATCTTCGCAAAATTAACCAAGTTCTTCAGATAATTGGCAATAAAAGAAGCTTTGAAGTCCATACATCCGTATACATGCCATGAGTCGCTTCCCCCGTCAGCCCGTGGCTACGTTCCTGGCTCGAGTCAGCACGCAAGGCGAGAAACAATCGGATACTCAGTGGTGGCGAAACTGACGGAGCAGTGGTATACTTCTTTTGACGAAATCCATTATTATTCATAAAATGCTTTGGTCCTGAGTATATTGCAACCCTATTGGCAGCCATAAAGATTGTATACATATATAGCAAATGGCGTAAAAACGCCGTGAAATCCACAAAGCTGCAAAGGGCGCTTCTGTCACCGTGTGTAATCGGGTATAAGAAGAAACTTTTGTTTGTTTGTTTGATGAGAGCTTAACGGCACCACGACAACGAGGGTCAAATTGTGCCTGAGAGCTTAGATCATTCTAGAGGTAGTAAGGAAAGAAAACATGGGGAGAATGAGAGAAATACAAGAACCTCTTGTTCCTGGCGTTGCGCCCGTCAGGTGAATGGAGCGAGTATACGTGTATGAAACTAGGAAGAGATCCCGATTTTCCGAATTTTTAAAACAAAATTGCCCCTTTTGAAAATGAAAAGTTCCCTTAATTGTTGTCAAAGGTGCAAGAATTGGTAGAATGTCCGCACACTTTTAAAAAAATATTACAAAAATGCCCCGTTTCAATATGAGATGCCCCTTAATTACGAACCTAATAGTAGGAAAACATGCACGGGGAGAAAGTGCTTCTTTTCCCATTGAAAAGTACCCCTTTCTAAAAATAAAATGCCCATTTTACTCTACTTTATTATACAGACTGGGGAAGAGGGGGGGGTATGCATATGACTTGGGAAGTGCCTTAAGAGGTCCCCCCGCCCCCGCCCACTTTTTGAAAGCTTCTTACACCTCTAGGAGCGAGCGATTACCCCTTTGCCTCCGTGGTGAGATAAAAGCACAAAGTATGATGCTAATCTGCTATTATAAGGGAACTTAACTTGAATTCAAGTTCTGGTGACTAAAAGGCCAAGCGCTGGATAATCAATGAAAGGGTGTCTCTGTGGTTTACTGCAATCCTTTATCAAAATAAAAATATAGACAATTAATTGAATGGTATTAATACGCCCATATTATGAATAACTTTCATGACTCCTAAACTGCCAAAAGTGTAATGAACTTGTATATATCGTAGTCAGAATGCATCGATTTTTGTGTTTACTTTTTAAGATCGTGTTCCATTTTAAGATATCGCTCTTAACTTTGAAGGCAAGTGACTTAATCGCGTGCGCAAATGATGCACTAATAAAAACGTACCTTACATGTACGAATGGGTATAGCATTGTCGCTTCTCTTAATAATTTTCAAGTTAACCCCAGGTCATATAAAGTTTTAATTAAGTTTAAGCAATGTGATAATATTAACCAACTCTATATACGACTATAAAACAAAGGCCGTATGAGGATAATAATCTAGCCGTCTGCGAGATATGCTGGAAAAACGATTATTTGGCGAAAAGTGCACTCTGACCCCACCCCACTTCCAAATAGGCCACTCATAGTTAACACACGCTGATCCTTCTCAATCTAAATATAACTTTTACATGGATAATTCCACACTGGATAATTCCGTTGCACACTGAATAATTACATAACTAGGAATGACTAGAAAATGAATCACTGATATAATCAGATTATTCATCGTGAATCCAGCAATTGCGAGATTTCTCACAAATTTTACAAAGACACATCACTTCTACTGAAGCAGACCAGGGATTTGTCATTTGTTTGGTCCCAACTAACAAATCCCTAAAGCAGACGCGGTGATTACCAAGAAAACTCATCTTTGAGTAGCATGAAAAATACGCACCTTGCATTAGGAGCAGCAGGCGGCGAATTAGTGAGTCATATTAGCGTATAATTTATGAACTTCACCTATTTCCATGAATGGAAATTACGGGGGAACCCTGCAAGATCAAATTTGAGCAAAGGTAAATAATCTTGGTTTCTTGGTGATTGTTGTAGTGGTGGGGGTATGGTGATATTACAAACTGACAAATATTTCACAGTAATTTTTCGTATTTTTGCAACAAACTGTGAAAGTTGGGATGGGGATATCGTGATGAACTTGAAAAGAAAGCCTATCTTTCATATCAATTAAGTATTCAAATTTGGAATTGTTCAAATAAGCAACACGGGATTAAATCACTATACACCACTGTATAGTGGTCGTATATATAGTTAGTGTCCCATGCTGGTTACGGGCATGGGGACCGAGGAACAACAGGAACGTAATATCCCTTAACGAGGTAGCAGGACAACCAGTTCTAATATTCTTAATTACTTTAAGACCCAAGTTTATGGCGACGGTATACACACACTACATAGAATCTCGTTTCAAAAGCACGACAATTTCAGATCAGATGGGAACTAACCAGCTAACCGAATATGCTTGGAAGTTATATTACCATTGCGAACTTCCATCGTTTACTTTTTCAGTATTTTTGCTGCTCATTAGTTGTGTTAAAACATCTACATACTATCTAAAGAAATTGCGAAGAAATAATTATTACTTAGCAACAAAAAAGAAAGAAATGCATATAAAACGTGTAAACGTCACTCGCGTGTATTAGGACTTTCGAGCATCGGCCATTTTCAAGGAAGGTGGTATGAGTATGTTATGGGCAACGGGCCACTTTCTCCTTGCTCCATAGAGTAGAGGCGGACAGAGCAGGAGGTACCCTTTCTAATAAGAATTATTTTATGTAATTACATAAAGAAAATGAAGGGTATATTCCAACATCTTAACAACCCCATTTCGGGCCCGTAGCCAGTTTACATTCTTTTGGGGGAGGGGGAAAAGTGAAATGATTGGGGGGAAGGGGGCATGCTATTTTTTCTGAATTTTTCCTAACCGCAAAGTTTGCTATGAGATGAAACCGAAGTGGTACCGTACTAATGACTATGATGCTACATTTGCTACTGTCAAACATCGCTGAACTTCAATCTCTTGGAAAATTTCTTCAAGATTATGCTTTAAACGAATATGGGTTGCTCTTGCATGATAATAATACCTATAAGGCTTGTATACATTTCAAGACAGCTGTCACAGGGACGGAGCCATGATAAAATGTCGGAAGGGGAAGGGGGCAAGCCAAATCAAACCACTGAGGGATGATGTGACAACGTGTTTTATGAGTAATTTTGTCGTGATTAATGGAACATATTGGTGCAGTCTATAGCAGTGTAGAAAAGTGCTGTCCGGAAAAAAATTCTCTTCTTTGTCAGTTTGTTAAATGTTTCCTTTTGATTGGGAAACTTTTATCAAAAATCTGACGAAAAAGTTTGTAAAATCATTGGAAATTTTGGCAACATTGCCCGGTAATTGATAAAAATTGACCGAAAATCGAAGAAAAATTGCCCCACCATGAAGGAAATTTTCCGAAAAATGAAGATCATGCATGAGAATTAAAGAAAATACCCACCCAAAGTTTAAAGAAATTTCCCAAACATTGGAGGAAATTTCCCGATAATTGCACGAGAATGAAGGAAATTTTCTAAACATTGAAAGAGAATTTTCTGAAAAATGGAAGAAAAGTCAGAAAGTGTAAGAGAATTAAGAAAATTGCCATTGAAAGACATTTTTCAAGCATTGAAGAAAATTTCCAGAAAATTGATGATAATTTACTGAAAATTTAAGAGAAATTGCCCCAAAATGAAGGAAATTATTCGAATTTGCAGAAAGTGCATTAAAATTAGGAAATTGAAAGATATTTCCAAAACATTGAATAAAATTTCCCGAAAATTAAAGAAATATATTAAAGAATTTCCCAATAATTGCACGAGAATTAAGAAAATTTTCTAAAGATTGAAAGAGGTTTCTCAAACATTGGTGGAAATTTCCAAAAATTGTAGATATTTACCATACATTGAAGGAAATTCCCCTAAAATTGATGAAAATCGAAAAAGAATTGCCCAAAAATGAAGGAAATTTTCCGTAAACTGTACGAGAAGGAAGGAAATTGCCCTAATTTGCAAATTTCCCAAACATTGGAGAAAATTTCCCCAAAATTAAAGGAATTTACCAAACATTAAAAGAAGTTCCACTAAAATTGATGAAAATCGAAGAATTGCCCAAAAATGAAGGAAATTTTCCCTAAAATGCACGAGAAAGAAGGAAATTGCACTAATTTGCAAATTTCCGACACATTGAAGGAAATTGTCCCAAAATGGAGGAAATTTTCTGAAAAAGTGAAGAAAAGTGTACGAGAATTAAGAAAATTGCCCAAAGTTGAAAGACATTTTCTCCAAGCATTGAAGGAAATTTCCATAAAATTGAAGAGAAATTGCCCCCAAATGAAGGAGAATTTTCGAATTTGAAGAAAAGTGCATGAGGATTAAGACTATTGCCCCAAAATGGAAGACATTTTCCAAACACTGAAGGAAATTTCCCGAAAATTGAAGAAAATCTACAGTGACTATCTCCTCCTGAATCCGCCTTTGACTGTCTGAACTATCATATTATGTAAATGAAGGTTTTGTTCAGTAACTGTATTATAAAGCCATTACAAATTATTATTAGTTATTGGGCCTTTTCTTTCTTACTTTTGAACCTTCGGTCTATTGGGCCTTCGAACCAGTGGACTGGCACCCAGAACTAAAGACATTTTTTTAAAGTTTGTTTTAGATCCTCATTAGAATCATAAATAAAGTACCTTCGCTTGATTTTCTGCCCCCTTGCCACGAATTCCTTCCGCCACCCTTTGTCATTTTCAAAAAGTTTTAATTTGTTGTTATCTTTGAAATAGATTTGATGGGGCCTTAACAAAATATCAAGACAGGTTCTTCTCATGCAGGTCTGTTTTCTTTTTCTCTTCAAGATTGGCAGGTTTAACAGCTGAACTACCCCGAGACTAATCCCTTTTTAACAATCCCTGAAAGGTTAATGTATTAAAAGTTGTCAAACAAATCACTTTCTATGCGCGCCTTTATCTCATTTTGACCACGGAGTTATTGTTCCAAATGTCTTCATCAGTCAATGGGTTTTGATAATGTGCCAATTTGCCAGTTTTTGTATGCTGTTTTTTAAATCCAACTTTAATTATAATGGGCCGCGGCAAAAATCTAAAGTTGGTGTTAAGAACGAATTTCCGTCCATCAATTTTTCTGGAACACTTCCAAATTTTTTAAAGAGTAAACAAAACAAAACTTAACTGAACGTGTATTACCCCTCTCGTTCCTCCCCATTGTTACCTCATTTGCATACAGCTGTAGGACGCGTGTGTTGCACACGTCGGAACTATTTCTTTTGTTCAGTTTATTTATTTTGGCCTATCAGAATCAAAAGAATATTTTGTTTGTCAATGACGCGGAAAAATCTTCCCATTGTACCTTGACCTTTTCCCCTTGACTTATTTTATATTTTCTGAGATTTTTAACGATACGGGGTTCTCTCATTAAAGAGGACAGTCGCGTTTTGTTTTGTTGTTCCTTTTCTTTTGAGAAAACAAATTATTTTTGGTATATTACAGTTGGATGACACGCCATTACTTTGGAAACACCTGTTCCCCTGTCTGCCTGTATACGAATCAAGATAAAACAAAATTAAAATGGTTGGTACATAAATTTTGTAGTGAACATTTTACGACACAACTACAAATAAGTAAATATAATTAATACTTTAATACTGCACTAGTACATTAACTGCCGCACTGACAACAAGCATATGAGGATAACACATCACACATTTATACAATTAGCAGAGTGTTAATCATCTTTTCAGGCGGAATTGATAGAAAATCAATTTCGTGAATAAATTATTTAGTACAAATACAACTTCTTATGTATATGTTGTAGACATTGAGTGTTTTCGTGGCATTTATCATAGAGCAATGTGGAACCTTTCGTTGTCAGCCCCATGCAGTAGTGGATATAAAAGGGAGCATTTCCCCGGCCCTAGATATCCGAATAAATGGTGACCGGTCATCCAAAAATAAGACCAAACGGTCAGAGACTAATATAAGCTGTTTGGGCGGTGACAGCCCACGTGTCACCAACTGGTTATTAAAGGCCTAATTCCGAAGGTTCAATGTTAGTCTGAAAGAAAAGGCACACTAGTCCAAAGGCCCAAAAGCCCAATAGTCCGTATTAAGGCCCATCGTCCGATAGCATTTGTAATATCCGAAACCCAATACGTCCGACGGCCCAATTGTAGTCCGAAGGCCCAACTCAAAGGCCCAATCTCCAAGGCCCAATATCCAAAGGCTCAATCGTCCAAAGTCCCAAAAATAAGACCCAAAGTCCGAAGGCCCAATAGTCCGAAGCTCAATGGGCGGGCTGACAATAGTCCAAAGGCTCAATAGTCCGAAGGCCCAATAGTCAAGGCTCAATAGTCCAAGGCCCAATAGTCTGAAGGCCCAATAGTCCGTTCCCAATAGTCCGAAGGCCCAAAGTCCGAAGGCCCAATAGTCCGAAGGCCCAATAGTCCAAAGGCCCAATAGTCAAAGGCCCAAGGTCCAAAGGCCCAATAGTCCAAAGGCCCAATTCAAAGGCCCAATAGTCCAAAGGCTCAATAGTCCAAAGGCCCAATAGAAAACCCAATAGGTCAAAAGGCCCAAGTCAAAGGCTCAATAGTTTACTAGTCCGAAGGCCCAATAGTCCGAAGGCCCAATAGTCCAAAGGCTCAATAGTCCAAAGGCCCAATAGTCCAAAGCTCAATAGTCCAAAGGCCCAATAGTCCAAAGGCTCAATAGTCCGAAGGCCCAATAGTCCGAAGGCCCAATAGTCCGAAGGCCCAATAGTCCAAAGGCCCAATAGTCCAAAGGCCCAATAGTCCGAAGGCCATATAGTCCGAAGCCCTAATAGTCCGAAGGCCCAATAGTCCGAAGGCCCAATAGTCCGAAGGCCCAATAGTCTGAAGGTTCAATAGTCCGAAGGTTCAATAGTCCGAAGGTTCAATAGTCTGAAGGTTCAATAGTCCGAAGGTTCAATAGTCCGAGGGTATGCCCTATAACCCTAACTCTTAAAGAGGCGATATCGTCATATGTGCACAATATTTTGAATTCCTTTCAAAAAAATTTGATTGGTTGAAATTTTGTTGGGCGATTCGTTGTCTCGTATTGCAAGGTATATACTATAGTTATTTAAAACATCTTGAAGGCCATATCCAACTTGGTCCAGATGGTTGCGGCGAGCCTTGGCAGAATCGTTTATTTTGACTTTTGCTTTTATCTTCTCCTTTCTTTTTCTCAGTAATTTTCATTTAGTGACCATCATTGTCAGATTGTAGTATTATAATACTAAAATTTCACTTTCGCTTTCTGACAAAAATGCATTGAAAAAAACAAACAAGTTTCTCGTCACAGTAACGTAATGCGCTGTTTATGTAATTCTGCACACAAACGTACATGCTAGTGTCTGGCTGTACTGTGTGGTACAAACAGACAGAGGATTGGATCTTGCCTTCACAACCAGAAGTGACGTCAAAATATAGTATTCCCCATTTTTACCGTATTTTACTGAGACGAGCTTCCCTCTTTAACCTTTGGACTATGTGGGCCTTCAGACTAGTGAACCTTCGGACTATGTGGGCCTTCAGACTAGTGAACCTTCGGACTATCGGACCTTTGAACTAGTGGGTCTTTTCTTTCGGACTATTGAACCTTCGGACTAGTGGGATTTTATTTCGCATTATTGAACCTTCGGACTATGGGCCTTAGTATGGGCCTTCAGACCAGTGGGCGGACACTGTTTGGGCTTGTATTGTTTTTAAGAATGGAAGAGTGAAAGATTAGTAAAATAATATTACAATAGTAGGCACTATAGTCGAAAATTACTATGAGAGAAAAGAGGAAGCAAAATTAATGGCTTCGTTGGTACTCGAACCAGTAACTGTTAGTTTGAACAACAACGCTAAAACCAACGACCTGAGCTTATATAACATCTGTTATCATGGGGGTTCTATTTACTATGTATCGTAAAATGAGACAACGAATCGTGCAGAAATTGGTTGAAATTTAAATCAATCAAAAAATTTGAATCAAATTACAATTATTGTTTCCGCATTACAAGCCTAACCCACCATTTTAGAATCCGACTTAAGTCAGATTTTCATCATTAATTTTGGGCTGTTTTGTCCTTTTGCTAGCTCCGCTCCATACTGATGTTGAGATCAGCCCCAAATTATTTTTTTGCCCCGGCCTAACAAGGCTTAATCTCCTGCAGTGGAATCAGCTTCAGCTTCATGGTTCACAAACAAATTACACAGCCATGGTAATGAAGTAACACAAGCATGAATTAGTCTTCGCCGCAGCCGCATGAAATTTACTTTTATATTTTGTTAACCTTACGTAACAGCGGCCACTACAATAGGTTCGGCCTAGGCAACGAAAAATGGAATGGAATTGACATCAAGGTCTAAATTGACCCCTCGCCCCTCCCCCGCTTCAGAAGGTTATCTCCTTCCCGTCGTGTAAATCCTGGTGCGTATACCCTACACTGTGGTTATGCGTTCCTGACGAACTTGAAAGTGTTAAAATAAAAAAAAGAACGAATATGAGATCCCGGCATGAGATTTGGTCCAAACTTCGACAGCTAATAATGAAATCAAGGCATCTTCAGCAATAAGAAAGGACAAGAACGGTCATTGGGAAAATTTCCCGCTCCATTCTCCCACCCCCAACCCGGCCCAGATTTCTAAAGGGAAACAATTTGCATAATACTCAAGTCTCCTTACATCTGAGCCTACTTCATACACAGAGGAAACCATTCCTGCTAAATGTAAGCAGTCCGGTTCGTACCCACGATCGGGAGAACATTTTTGTTCTCCCCAATCGGATCCTTTACAGAAGTATCCCACAACTATGCAAACTTTTTTTTTGGGTGGTGGTGGTGTTAGTTTGGGCTTTTTATGGGGTGACTAACCCTTCTTAGCCCGTCATCTTGTTATGTTATGTTAAAGTCAAAGTTCGTACAGGAATAACATAAGAATCAGATATATTTAGAGTACAGGGAACTCAACCACTGCGAAGGGTTCAAATTTTTCTTCACGGAATTATCTTTTCACTGTGCGCTCTTCAATTCACCGTGGGGTTTTTGAGAAATTTGAAGAAAAGTGATGAATTCTTATTATGTGTTACCGTTAGGCAGTCGCTCTTTAACTAGGTTTCTAAAATTATGAGAAATCACTTGGGGATTTGTGAAAATTATTTAGCAATGACTGCGTGATTGTAACGAAGTTGTTTTACTTTCCCGAAATTGAACATGAACAAAGCAAACTTTGTTACAAATCTTCAATGAAACGACTGACGAGCGTATATGACTGAAACTTTATATATCACTGTAAGCTCAGTGCGCATGGTTGAGTCGCCCGATCGGAGGACTTATTGAGTCTCCCGATCGGGAATCTTATTGAGTCCTCCGATCGGGGGACTCATTGAATTCCCCGATCGGGGGACTTATTGAGTCTCCCGATCGGCGGTACAGACCGAATTGGTAAGGGAGGGTTAAGTCTGCGCTTACCCGTATTCTATAGATCCCTTGGGTCACTGAAACCCTCAAATAAACATTGGCGACGCCAAACAGTTCAATACAAATTAAAAGTGTTGATGGACGTTTGGGTTGTGTATCGGAATGGCAACTCCCTGGTAACAAGGCTAAACAAGCTATCAACTTCAATGCAGCGGTTGAGAAAACGATTATCGCATTAAACGTGTTGTGTATTGATCACACCAAAAAGCTTGTGTGGAAGCTCTTTGATCACACTTAACTATTAATAGGATCATGAAGGGCAATGCCCTCTCGTAAGGTTTCCATTCAAAAGTGTTCATTAATTCACCATTAAAAATGCTTTTATCTCATTTGTGGATTTTGTAATGTTGAATTCTTCGAAATGATACCATCAATGGCAATGCAACAATTAAGCAAGGCTGCTTTAAGGGTGCTACTATAGTAAAGAATGAATTGATGGATTTGAAGTTTGTCGAGGTCTCTTTGCGATGTTCTGTATTGCAGGGGTGTAACCAACCTATTTGATTTGGAGGGAGAGGGGGAGGGGTAGTCGTAGAACAAAAAACTACTTTCCAAAATTGTGTCAAAAATAACGATCTTTAAACTGTGCCGAGAATACATTTTACTGAAGAGCAAAAACAAGGTATTTGCCTCAAAATCTGGACCTTTTACCAACATGTAGAGGCCGTACCTTTCGGTGAGCCGTTGGGAAGGGAGAACTGCCATTTTGAATAATTCATACCTATGATACCTACCTATGGTGTTTCCTGGACGAAAGGCTATAGTAGCCTGAGATTCCAGAATCTTGACCTTGATGTGACAAATTTAGATTGCATGCTTCCACAACCTCCTTAGGTAAATTATTCCATAACTTGCAAATCCGATTGGAGAAAAAATTATGCCGAACGGTGGTGAATTAATGTGATTGAAGAATTTTCCTGTTTTAGAACCTCTTGTTCTATATTAATATTACGACAGTACGAATAGGTAATAAATTTGCAACTCTTGTATCATATATATGTGAGACCCATCTTATATACTTCAATCATATCACCTCTTGCTCTTCTGAATGGTTACTTCATGAATAGTTAAAAGTTTAATAACTGGCATGATGAGATAAATACACTTTAAAGGATTAGTTCAGGGGTCAAGCAAGTAATCTTACTTATATGAAAAGAGGACTTTAAATGAAACAAATTAGTGCAAAAAACATTCAAAAATCTTATTCCGTTTAGGAGATATCTAAGCTTAAAGTTTGGTATCATTTGTGTAGAAACGACTGAAATCAGACTAGTTGTGATGTCATAGCCTCACATTCCTCAGTCATTATGTATTATATCATATTTTGTGGCTTAAAAACCATGGGATATGTCAAAAAAATAGTAAAACTGAATCTAGGAAGGGTATTCATAATATACCACTTGAAGAAAGTTCGTGGAAAAAATAAATAAATAGTAAAAAAAAAAAAAAACCTTTCTTTAAAAGGAGATATTCAACTGTTTATATTAAGGAGATATTCAACTGTTTAACTTTAAAACTCTGTTTTGCAGTCTTGTCTGTGTCATAGCCTCACATTCCTCACAGTCATTATGTATTATATCATATTTTGTGGCTTAAAAACCATGGGATATGTCAAAAAAAAAATAGTAAAACTGAATCTAGGAAGGGTATTCATAATATACCACCTGAAGAAAGTTCGTGGAAAAAATAAAATAAATAGTAAAAAAAAAAAATAAACTTTCTTTAAAAAGGAGATATTCAACTTTCTTTAAAATACATTAACAATTGTTAAGAATGTGAGAATGAAGACGCCAATTTTCCATAGTAGACTTACTACACCAGTCATTTCTACACAGATAAGACTGCAAAACAGAGCTTTAAAGTTAAACAGTTGAATATCTCCTTAATGGAAAAGATTTTTGATCGCTTTCTTCACCATTTTGTTTCACTTGACAGTTTAAATTTTGTTTGTTTGTTTGATGAGGGCTTAACGGCACCACGACGACGAAGGTCAAATTGTGCCTGAGAGGTCAGATCATTCTAGAGGTAGGAAGGAAAGGAAACAGGGGGAGAATGAGAGGAATTCAAGAACAAAAGGTCAGAAAGCTGTGATTAAGAGGGGAGGTGCATGATTGAAACAAAAACTAAGTAGAGAGGGGTGGAAGAGGAGAATTAAATATGGTTGTTGAGGGAGGCATGGTGAAGGAAGGAGATAATTTTATCCGGAGGATTTTTCTGGAAGAACTCAGCAATTGAGTTGTGGGGAGCGAGGGAAGCCCTGGGAAGGTTGTACAGGGGGCAAGCAAGGAGAACGTGATGGACTGTGAGGGTGCAATGAAAATTGCTGCAGAGGGGTTGGGGGAGCCAATAAAGAGGTGGGTGTGACCAATTCTAAGACGGGTAATATGAACGTTGTCGATACGAGAGAGGTTGTTGATGGTGGATTTGTTTGGAATTGTGGGCTGGATGACATGGAGTTTGTTATCAATTTGGGAGTTCCAAGAGGTTTGCCAGCGGTCACGAACAAGGGAAGCGATAAGCGGTTTGATGTCAGAGAGGGTTTTGGGAAAAGGGGCAGGGAGGAGGTTGAGGGCAAGCTTAGCGGCTGCATCAGCCCTGTCATTACCTGGGATGCCAACATGGCTGGGTATCCAGAAGAAAAGAATACTTTTCCTGCAGAGCGTGGGAGAAAGGAGTTTCCGGAGGAGGAGGTGGCATGTGAGGTTATCCCATTTAAGGTTGAGTAAAGAAGTAAGAACAGCCTTTGAGTCAAAGAAAATGGCAAGGTGGCTGAGCGGAGATGATAAAGTTGAGGGCAAGGAGAATGGCCTTAGCCTCGGTTGAAAAGATGGATTAGCAGTCGGGACGTCTGCTACTGAGGGTGATGTCTTAGATGGCGGCAGCAGCAGCTGTCTTGTTGCCTTCCTTGGAGCCACCAGTATAGATGGAGGTGTAATTTGAGAGTTGGTCTTTGATTTGGTTGTGGAGATTGATGAAGAGGTTAGGGTGGGTTTGAGTTTTGTGATGAGTGGAGAGGCCCAGGTGGACAGAAGGGAGGGGGTAGGCCAAGGAGGAAAAGTGGGTCAGGAGAAGGTGCCGAGAGTGGTGGGGTTGATGCCGAGATGGAAGAGGTCTGATTTAATGCGTAAGCTGAAGGGAGGGGATAGGGTTTTAGTCCTATCAAAGAGGGTGGAGAAATTTGGGTACCTAATGAGGTTGTAAACAGGGTTCTGGGTATTGGTGAGGACACTAAAAGCATAGAAGAGGCTAAGCTTTCTACAACTAAGTAGAAAGGGGGGTTCGTTGGCTTCAACATGAAGGCTGGTGATTGGGGAGGTAGGCACCCAGACAAATCCTGGGGGCTTCATTTTGGATGGTATTGATGTGGTTGAGGTATGAGTTGTGAGCGATAAAGTAGACAATATTGCCGTACTTAAGCCTGGCACGAATGGTGAGCCTAAAGATTTTGAGGAGAGCATGGCGGTTCGCACCCCAAGTGGTGTTGGAGAAGAGGCGGAGAATTTTGAGGGAGCTGTTGAATTTCTGTTTCAGGTTGGTGATGTCTTGCTTGTAGGTAAGCTTGGGGTCTAGAGTTAAACCCAGGAACTTTGTGTGTTCAACTTTAGGGATGCGATTGCCATTGAGCACAAAGCTCGGGTTGGGGTGGAGGTTGTTGAAAGAACAAAAGTACATGCAGACTGTCTTGTCTTTGGAAAGTTTAAAACCGTTTTTGTTGCTCCAGTCTTGCAGCTGGTTGAGGCTGATTTGGAGCCTACTTTTAACAATCTGACAATAGGAAAGCTAGAGGAGGAGTAGAAGATGGTAAAGTCATCCACGTATAAGGTACGTTTGATGTTGGGGCCAAGGTTATCCGCGATGTCATTAATGCTCAGCTTGAAGAGAGTGGGAGAGAGGATGCTGCCTTGGGAGACGCCCTCCTCTTAGGGGTACGGATTCAAGAGGGTGTGGCCAATACGAACTCGGAAGTGCCTGGGTGAGAGGAAGCTTTGAATAAGATGGGGAGATGGCCTCTGAGGCCGATGGTGTGAAGTTTGCAGGTAATGCCGTAAATCTTGGTTGTGTTGATCAAATCTTGGTTGTGTTGATCAAGAAAGGGATCTAGGTGACGTCATTACTAGTAATCTGAAGCCTTCTAAACAGTGTGCTTAAGCAGCTGCAAGGGCAAGTAGGATGCTTGGTTTGATTAGAAGACATTTTTGTTTCCTTGGTAGAGAGGTTGTCCTTAATTTGTATAAGCAGTTAGTCAGGCTTCACCTTGAGCAGTTGAATATGCTATTCAGGCTTGGAGTCCCTTTTATGAGAAGGATAAGTTAAATTTGGAGCAGGTTCAGCGAAGAGCCACTAGACTTATTCCTGAAGTAAGGAATCTCTCTTATGAATTTAGGTTGCGAATTCTTGGTTTGACCACGCTTGAGTTGAGAGGAGTATGTGGCAATATGATTCAGGTTTTTAAATTCCTATCTGGTGATGCTTTGACTTCCTGTAATTTCTTGCATGTTTCAGCTCTAATCCTCATGTGATACGTGGTAGCATTTTGAAGTTGATTAAAGAGTACTCATGGGTAGATATTCGGCATTTTAGTTTTTCACAAAAAGTTGTTAATGAGTGGAATGGTTTGCCTGAGTGGGTAGTTAGCTCCAATTATGTTCACAATTTTTTTTTTTTTTGTGGTGGTGGTGTTAGTTTGGGCTTTTTATGAGGTGATTCACCCTTCTCAGCCCGTCATCTTGTTATGTTATGAAGTCCTCTTGCTAATAATATGGACATGCTTTGACCACTGACTGACCAAAGAGCTTAATCCTTTAATATCATGCAATGGCATGCATACTTCTTTTGCCTCACACAGACACATCACATTCGAGAATCGACAACTACTAGTAATTTAAAAGAGATGTCCTTCACTAAATTAAATGGAAATGAATTTCCTCTGAAAATAGTTCAACGATAGTACTAATTTGAACAGTTCAGGAGATTCTCCTCCTCAGGATGAAATTATTTTCCCCCGAAAAGGGGAAAATCTCAGACGCCATTTTGAAGATTACCCATGATGCCTCTAACGAAACAGCGTAACGCTATGGCACATAACTTGTATGGGTTCTATAAATTTTCTAACCAAGTAGGTAATTTTCATTTTTGCATTTTCAAAATCTATACTTATTTTTCTACAAATTATTCGGTTCCCAAATGGACATCCACCACGCCGTTTAAGAGAGATATTTATTGACAAACTTACAAATTCTGGTCAGTTTTCGCTGGGGATTATCGAAGTAACGCAGACACCATCCAGTACCAAACAGGAGAGAGAATGTCCATTGCACAAACAGGTATGCACACAAGGCAGCCTGGTCACTTCGCACATAAATTGACCTGATGACCGCATATAAGGTAATTAAAAACCGTAGGTCAAAGCACTTGTAAATGAAATCCGGAAGTGACATAATTTACATAGGTTTTCCCCTTTTCGGAGAAAATATATTTTTCCTCAAGAAAGAAATCTCTTGAAGACTTCTCTCAACCTGCTCAAGCTCACGGAGATTTGTTAAAATTTTAGTTTTACCTCGAAACCTCCATCAGTCCATGGTAATCATGGCAATAGGAGAATAATGGGGGGCTACGGGGCTAAAGTATGTCCCGTTAAATTTATCCTTTACCAGTTTACGTGACGTCTGGAAAGCTGGAGCAAACTGATAATGTTACATACCTGAAGTGTTTACTCAAGGAGCTATTAACAGAAACATGGTTTATTTTACGGGGTATTTGACCAGCCACTATTTGAAAATGGCATTGTTCGCATTCTTGGGTCAGGTGAGTTGAATCCTGCATTGTCCGATCTTAGCTATAATCCCGTGACCAGGTGACTACTTTACTTCATAAAGATTGCACTTTGTGGAGGGCTATGTTGGGATTCTTTGGACCTTTACTTTGACCACTTCTACTTCCATGCTTTGACCGTTAACCGGTTTTTTTCTGTCTGAAGTGGCTGCGTGAGCGGGTGTGTGACAACAATTATTATGAAATTGTGTGTCTTGAGCTGCATAGTCCTTTGTGAGGATGTGTCTAGTTGATAAACATTTCGCCAAGTTCTGAATAGTTACTTATTAATCCAGCTCTCTGGTAAAACCGGAACATTAGTGATTCTCTGGTCAGTCCCATGATATTTGACTAGGATTATATCACTGATTTGACTATTCTCTATCATGGGAGAACATATTTGGAAAACTGAATTGCAATGTCTTTGATTGCTTCATCATTTTCGTCTTAAAAATATTGAATTAACGCTTTATGGCTCTCCATAGCTGCACGTTGCTGAGAAAATGGATAGCCCCATGATGTTTCACGATACAAGAAAGGATTACCGTGGAGGGGGAAATTGAGGCACACAGGTGATAAGTGTTTTCTCACCACGTCTGAGAGAACATTTCTGCAATTTGAGGCAATACTTTACTGAACAGGCCTGACCAGAGGCGTAGGAAGCGGGGGAGGGGGAGGGGGTGAAGCTGCCCCGAGCGGACGGATTTCACCTTCCCGGTTGCATGCTTCCTCAGTGCCCGATTGAGAGGTGAAATTGGGAAATTATTACAATAAAATTGAAAAATGTGGTAAATTATTGAATAAATTGGTACAATTTTCCCAAAATTGGCCTAACTTTTATAAAAACTGACCAACTTTTCCCGAAAACTGACCACAATTTCCCGAAAAGAACCAAAGTTTCCCAAAAACTTGCCAAAATTTCCCGAAATTGAAGAAATTCCCCAAAACTGGCTAACATTTTCCGAAATTAAAGGAAGCTTTCTGAAAATGAAGGAAAACCCCCGGAAATTGAGGAAAATTGAAGGGGATATTCCGATCAGCAGCGACCTTTGATGGAAATTTGTTTATTAACCAGTGCAATTTTTCCACCTGCCACCGGAAAATTTGTTTGGTTTTTGCCTCCCTGAGAGGTGACCCTTCTTACGTCCCTGGGCCTGACGTCAGGAGTTACGCTTCCCTGCAGGCCACGATGCTCCAGCTGTGGTCATAGTCGATTAGGGGACTAATATCAAATCAGCACAATGCAGTAGTGTAGCTAGGAAGGAGGAGGGGGAGAGGGAGGGGATTCCTGCGCCCCCCTCCTGGGCCGAAGAGTGTTAAAAATTCGGAGGTTTTGCACAATAGAAATTTATTATGTTGGATTGCTTTGGTAATCTTGATGAGAAGCGATCAATCTTATCATTTCAGTTGTATACCAGCCATCTTCGGAAAAAGGATCCCAAAATTTCCGAAAAACGAAGTTTTAAGTTAGGCCTCTCAATTAACAAATTTCCGACTCATTTCTCAAAATTTCCGAAGTTTTTCTTTAAAATATCCGACCTTTCCTTTTTAAATAACGGTCACGGGGGGAGGGAAGGGGGAAGGGGAGGGGGGTTTAACGGAGGAGGGGTGAAGCTTGGATTTGGATACAAGTGTTAACTTGATCGAATGTTTAGTTATCATAGTTTGCTTACTGAATTGTAGAGGCCCATGCTGTGACGTTCGAGTTCTTGTTCTCCGGGAGCAGGGACTGAGCCGGAGAATGTGTATTCGCTCTCCAACTGTAGAAAGAGGAACGAAATTCATTTAAAATATAGCAGGAAACTGCAAGTAACGGGCCCACTTTAAGCTGCATTCATCCCCATCAATTTTCCCCACCAATCACCCACCGGGGTTCCTTAAACGCAGAGGGTGTTTAAAAGTGGGGTAACTTAATGTAACAATTTAGAGGGAGCTAAAAGTTGGGACCATGTCAAAAATTGCTAAATAATTTTCACAATCTCCAAGTGATTTCTCATAATTTCAGAAACCTAGTTAAAGAGCGACTGCCTAACGGTAACAAATGATAAAAATTCATCACTTTTCTTCAAATTTTGCGAAAACCCCACAGTGAATTAAAAAGCGCACGGTCAAAAGATAATTCCGTAAAGAAAAAATTGAACTCTTCGCAGTGGTTGAGTTCCCCGCGCTCGAAATGTGTCTGATACTTATGTTATTCATATATACAAACTTTGAATTGGATAGATGCATTGTGGGATACTTCTGTAAAGGATCTCCTGTTCGGGAGAACAAAACTCTTCTCCCGATCGGGGGTACGAACCGCACTGTCCAGGGAATTGCGACTTTGACAAGAAAACTAATTATTCTACACTTCCGGTACATTTCTATACTATATTTAAGATGTGATTAGTCACAAAAGATGTTCATTGAGTGGGGCCCGGACCTCCGAGAGGTTTGGGTTTGGGGACATGCAAGTTTCCATTACTTTCCCATAAATAGAGAGGGAAATCAATTTTTCCAAATCAATGGAGGAACGTTCCCTACCCCTCCCCTCCCCCTCCCTGCCCACCCGCAACGTTGGTTAAATGAGAAACTGAGACAAAAAAGGCAGTGCAGAAGGCCAAAATCGTAATAAGCGAAAAAATAATCAGCTCATTTTACTGGTAGTTTTTCAGGTTTTCAGTCTGAAAATCGAACAAAATGTTTGCTTAGAACTGTGGAATTTGAAACTATCTTATTTCGGCAAAATTATCTTTTATCTCTTAAAAGTGTTGGACCTGTACTATTTGCCCATGCCATTATTTGGGGCCCTGAGCAATGACACTACAGGGGCGGATCTAGGAAAATCACAAGGACTGAAGGAGGGGTTCTGGTTATTATTGAAGGAATGATATGTTGGAACTTTTTTGGAGGGGGTTTTAACCCCGCAGAACTAAGGCGGAGCCAGGATAAAATATCAGGAGGACCAAGCCAAAAAAATGTTTTATGCATGAACAGTTTTGTTATGATTAATGGAACATATTAGGACAAGGGTGCAGTCTTATAAGCGGGCAGCAGGAGAATCGTACTCCATAAAAGGATTTCACCTTCCCTATTTTCTTTCGAATAAGAAATTATAAACACAAAATTGAAGGAAAATTTGGCAAAATCATTGGAAATTTTAGTAAAATTTGGCATCATTTTACGATAATTGATGAAAATTTACCGAAAAATCGAAGAAAAATTGCCCTTAAAATAAAGAAATTTGAAGGAAATTGCACGAGAATCAGAGAAGCTTCCTAAACATTGAAAGAGATATTCCAAACATTGGAGGAAATGTCCCACAATTTGATGAAAGTTTACCGAAAATTGAAGAAAAACTGCTTCAAAATGAAGGAAATTTTCCGAAAATCACACGAGAATAAAATAAATTCTTTACATATTGAAAGTGATTTTTCAAACATTGAATGAAATTTTCCGAAAATTGGAAGTAATTTACCGAAAATAGATTTGGCACAAAATGATTAGAAATTGTACGAAAATTTAAGGAAATTTCCCAAACATTGAATGAAATTTCCCGAAAATTCAAGTAATTAACCGAAAATCGAAGAACAATTGCCTAAAATCTGAAAATGAAGGAAATATTTCGAAAATTGCACGAGATTTAATTGCCCAAAATTTAAAAAAAAATTCTAAACATTGAAGGAAATTCCCCGAAAATTAAGAAAATTGGTCGAAAATCAAAGAAAAATTTCCCAAACATTGAAGGAAATTTCAAGAAAACCTACTAAAAATCAAAGAAAAAATTGCCCCAAAATAAAGTAATTTTTGAAAATTGCACAAGAATTTAGGCAGTTAGGAAATGTTCGAAATATTGAAAGAGATTTCCATAAATTTTCCGGAAAAGTGAAGAAATTCACAAAGAGGGGTTCTGATTATTATTGGAGATATGAAATTTTTGGAATTTTTTTCGGAGGAGGGGGTTCCAACCCCCCAGAACTCCCTCTATATCCGCCCCTGGCACTGCGATCATGATGTTATAGGACCCGAGCCTTAACTCTCCACGGGCCCCAGATTTATATAGTTGCGGTACTGGACCGTACGCATCAGTGAGGAAGAGAAGAGAATTCCCTCAATATAAGCAGGGCAACTTCTTTTGAAACATTTCGAGATGGGGTCGGCAATCCGATACGAAATATCAAATATACTTGAGCAGTTGAACTGTAAGTGTTATGCCATAAGAAGGAATGGGAGCGGAGGAAACGTTGAATTTGCAGTGTTGAGGTTCCGGACCGTAGTCGCTAGGCATTCGTAAAAATGGACGCTAATTTACCCACGTGTCCTGGAGGCTATAATTGCACCTAATGCAGTAATGATGGACAGAAATGTTTATAAGAAAATAAAGATAATAATATCAAAGGGTTGAACTATATTGGTTTGGATTTCTCTTACTATTCATCTTCAAATCAGGCTTGATTGACCACGCCTGTGCTACACGGCCGTAATTCTCCTCCATTAACATAGGTGTAGGAACCGGGGCAGGGGCACGTACCCCTTCCCCACTTTTCCGATAAATAACAAAAGTACCCCTTTCGAAAATAAAAAGTGCCCCTCATGATGTAGAGCTAAAATGTGAGATGGAGGGGGGGGGGAGCTCTTCTCCCCAATGTTTAAAGTTATCGATCGCCATGCAACAATGCGTTATCTGCTCCAAAATGTGCGATTATTAAACATATCTAGGGGGCTGAACCCGCTTCGAAAATAGCTAGGAGGTTCCCCATCTCCCGCTTCTACCTGCACTTGGTGGAATGTGCTAAAACATACATCAATAGTACCCCTTTCAAAATGAAGTGCCCCTTAATTACTGACATAATAGTAGGAAACGTGGCATGTTCATTTTCATTCAATTAACAATAACAATTTTTTCCTTTTGAATGCGCCCCTCAATTGCCAAAGATTTTTCTTCTTGAAAAGTCATGGATAATATGCCTTTGCTGTGTGTCAATTATTAATTCTATGTACAGACTTTTGTCAGTCCCTCATATACGGGGAATGTCCCTTAAGTACGGGAAATGTCCCTCATGTACGGAATGTCCCTCATGTACGGGAATGTCCCTCATGTACGGGAATGTCCCCCATGTTGGAAAAGTGCCCCTTTCTAAACATGAAGTGCCCCTTTTACTTTGTTTTGGGCTTATTAATCTATCTACAGACTAGGGGAGGGGTATATGTATGTGACTCGAGAAGTGTCCCTATAAGAGGTTGTGCACCCCCACTTTTCGAAAGCTTCCTACGCCCATGCTCTTCATAAAGTGCGTGGGAGGAGGAATTGGGACCATACTTTTCCTTCACAAAGTGGGGAACAATAAATTTCAACGATTGATATTTGTAAATTTGTAAAATTCTACCTGAAAATCCCCACCGCACGCACACACACACTTTTTGGCAGATTTTCAAGTCCTCTGTCCCTCATTGGCAACTTAAAATAATGTTATAGGAGCTGTAAAAATGGTAAAAAAAAAATGAAGTGACTGTGTTTTGATAAGAGTATTACCTCGGATGAAACTATTTGTGTGGAAATAATTCCACATTATTGTAAAGCGGATTAAATCGTCTCAGTCCAAGGATGAAGCTATTGAGTAAAAGCACAGCCTTTTCAAAGAGCCGGTCGTGGCCGTAGACTTTAGAATAAAGGCACTCTATCAGCAAGGCCCGAAGACGAAAACAAAGACTACAAATACAAAAACGTTTTGCTGGCAACACCATTGCCATTTTACATTACAATGATACGATTTGGGTTTGCCCAAAGGAATAAGTGTTTCTGGATTCGAAATCGAATACAGTTTAACTCCAGGTAGTGTCCACATTAGTTCAGATTTAGTCCACTTTCTTCTCAGTCCTTAAGTTTAATCAGGTCTACGCAAGGCTAGACGCAACCACAAAGATTATAATTAATATTATTGTTTTGACGTATACGTCAATCCAGGAGTTTGATATTCGTCAGTTTTTATTACAATGCAAACAACCGGAACAACCTGACAACACATATTCTTCACCTTTTTCATTAATGGTAGTGCCCAACTTATTTTGTAATTAGGGCTTTACATAGAATCTCAAAATGATTTTTAAGTTTTCACTTTTTTAGGATTCCTGCTTTAAAAAATTAATCATTAATTGTCAGATTTTTTCTCAAAATACATCAAAATCTTTAGTTTGATTTACAAATGTTTGTAATTAGGCCTATTCTTAACTTTTCAAGTATATGGTATCAAAGATGGCGGATTTTGAGCGATACTAGTTCTGTCTCACCTGAGAGCCACGACAGAAAAGCTACCTGGTCACATCATAAGCCCAATGCTATATTTTTCCGGAATTGAACCACAAACCGTTAGTTTCTTGGAAAAAACCCTGAATGATCAGCTGATAGCCGGTCGGATCTACTTTACAGTGCTTAAAAATCAGTAAAGTTACGTAAGTAACGTTACACACAAGTCTGGAATGTACGTCCAGAACTTCTTGGGTATCTAAATGGTTTTACCCCCTAGGAACTGGGTTTTACAGAAGCGCGGTAGTCGAATGAATTTAGTTAAGTGGCTTCTCAGATTTAAAGAAAATCAGTTAGATCAGGGAGTTGTTAAGAATCCCTGGTTAGATTGGATCAAGGCTGAGGGATTAAAGCAAAATATACCCGTTCCGATTTTTGAGACCGTAAATTTAGAAAATCAAAAACGAGGAGCGTCTAGTTCCACAATTTCTGAAGCGATTTCTTTTGGAAGTTATTGCCCTTGCCCCTGCATGCCCCTTCCCTTCCTTCTCTCTTATATAAATGCACAATCACTGGACTTGATATACCCAGCAAGGAAACTGACCCATAAGACGATAACTCCTAAACAGAGAGAGCATGGCTGGTTACCGTCATTGCTAGCCGCAAGTTGCTGAGATCCAAATTGAAAAAATATATAATAAAAAACCAATCTGCAGTTTTCTGGGAAATTTTTCCCTGCGTCCCAGACCTGATGGTTACCAGACAGCCAGAGTGAACAGGACGGCTCTTCCAAAATTAAAAAATGCTCCTTCATTGTCATACGTCTACATCGAGAAAAGAAGGAGACCAATTATCGACAAACATTAACAAAGTAAACAATTTTGAACTTGAGATAACCCGTGTATAAATTGTAAATCCTCACTTTGTTTGGTAAAATCACGTTCTCCAAACATTGAGGTAAAAGGGAAAAAGTTTCGCAGTATTTATTTGCGACGATTGAAGGACATCATACTGTGGTTCGTTGAAACTTCAAATGGTTTTAAACTGCCTGAAGAAAATAAGATAGAAATTGTAACTAGATCATCAATGATGTAGTAGTTCAACATATATTTTAGCCAAAACGAGCTATCAACTACAAGTGCGCATGCTTTACCCCAACTTGGCTTATACTGAGGGACAAATCCCAAACAGCCTATATAATGCCCATTGGCAATCGGCGGCAGTTCCGAGTCAATGTTATTATATATGCTAAAATTTATTCGGATCGCGCCGAGCGAAAACCGATTTTGGAGTAATTTTTCGGTAAGAATTGGAATACAAAATTCATTAAAACTACGCATCAATACAAAGTGTTGTTGCAACCACGGATCGATCTATATAAGGCAAACATGACAATATAGCAAAATGTCGAAGAAACACTTAGGATGATAAACACTTAGGATTAGATAAACACTTAGGGCACTCGTATTCGAACGAAAATCTGGATTTTGCGCGAGCGATTGCCCAAGCTCAAAATCCCTTAAATGGATCTTGAGCTAGAGCTAAAAATGAGGACAATGACGGAAAATAAATGTTAAAAAAGTATAAAGAAATATTGATTTATTTTTGCACATAGAGTATAGGTCAAGGCTAGTATAGCTCTAAAGAGTTTTGTGCAGAATTGTCTTGAAATCGCAAGCTAACATTCCTAAAAAAATGTTTCTATCATATCAAATCGTTTAAATATTACTTCAATGAATTATGGGTATTATGTTCAGACTACCCTAATTCAAATGACGTAATTGTGGCTTGAATATTGACATAGGCCTTTGTTTTTCATCGATGAACACCGGAAGTGACGATACCAGCACAGCGGCGTTCACTTCTGAAATTATTTATGGACGATACCTTTTCCCTAAAAAATTATGTGACGTCACTGACTCAGTGAAGGCATGGAACAGACTTCATAAAGATGAGGGCACTGGGGTAAGAATGACCATGTTATTTTTGTATTTCCTGATTCTATCTGATGCATCAACTTGCATCAGATAGAATCAGGGCTGTGTATATGATATATGAACGATTTTAAAGGTGGGGGCTAATTAATGAAAAGGCGTGAAACCCAACTCAACTCTTCTTAATGGAAAAAAAAAGAAGCATATATAATGACTATCATAGGGGGATAAAGTACCCCCTGCTTCAATGGGACTTAAAATAGATTGGCTTTAATTCTCAGAATTAGCTATGGGTCTATCTGTCAAGTTAGGTACAGGCTAGTGAGATAAGCATCTCACTCAGTATGCCCCACACGCTACCTATTACCTGTAATACTGTGTACAGCCGATGCATATATAGCTACAGTCATATCTTATCTGACTAGGCCCAGGTAGAGTCGGACTGATGGGATGCTTTAAGGCCATACACTTTAGGTCCACTCCAGGAACGTAGCTAAGTGGGAGCCGCTCCCCCCCCCCCTTGCTGAATGTCAATTTGATGGAAAGATTTTTTTTCATTATTGTAACGGTAACGCTTCTTTTTCCGCTTTATGTATAGTTCACTCAAGTGAAAATTATTTTCCATCAAGGTTGGCTTCCCCCCCCCCTCCTCCTTTAAATTTCTGGCTACGTGCCTGGTCCAATCAAATAGAATGAGAGGGCTCAGGAAGCTTAAGTAGAGTAGGAAGGGGGGAGGGGGGGTTCCTGACCAGTCCAACACTTGGTTCAGATGCGATTCCAGCTAGTCAATCATTATGTAAATTGAATTTCAGAATTGCTTGAAAGATTTAAATTGTTCAAATGACTTGTTATGCTCGGTGATCTAGATATAATCTCAATGTTTCTACCCCCCCCCCTCCACTCACCCCCACCTTCCTAAAAGCAAACCACTTAATCTTATTTTGAAGAATCCTACCACATTTGACTAGTTTTATTTCCCCCGTCAAACCCATTTTCGCGGGGAAAACCTTTTACGATGGCGCTGTACAAAAACATAAAAGTGTTACAGACCGATCATTGCCCGAAATGCAGTGTTTGTATGTCTGTTAGTGTTACTAAGAAATACAAGGACTTGCGGCTAAAATCGTTCCCATATTTCATTTTGTGATGCCACTTTGGCTACAGCAAGGGATCGTATTCTGAACACAGACAAAACACACGCATTAATGGTATTGAAATATCAACTATTTGAAATAGCAACTACCGTAATACATTGTCCATCAGGTACGTAGCCAGGGGAACCTTCCCCTCCCAAGTTGATCATCCTTTTAACTTGCCCGAATTCCCAAGCGCATATCGGAAAAAGGGATTTACAGGCTCGTAGGAACAGGGAGAGTGGGGTCGTTACAACGGCCCTAGTTAAAACATGCACGACTTGGCCTCCCGTCAGATGAGACTATGCAACAGGTTACAGGCTTCGCCATTGATGCCGAGACACCCATGCAACTTTGAATCACCAGCACTGGCCTATTATGTTGCGTTTTGAAGTTTATCAGCACTGATGGATCATGGGCGGGATTTGCCAACTGAGATTGGGAGGGGACCAAAACTGGGAGAGAGAGAAAGGAAAATACAAGATCACGCTAAGATGCAAAAAGCACCATACAAGAGATACACAATAGGAAAACAAGTGGTGGGGGGAAAGTACCGTCCTTGTCCCCTCAAATCCCGCCTATGGATACAATGGATCCGAGACCGAACTGTCCGAATCAAAATCTACTTTGTCCGCAACACGGTCTGCCATTTTTCCTAATCACAACTGCAAAAGCTTTTAGAGTTGAAAGCTCATGGCTTTATATGCATATGTACATAGATTTCTTACTTGATTGAATTTAAAGGTATATGGACAGGTAGAGGCCGCATTAGGTAAAGTGATTTGAAAGTCCTTAAAAACATAAAGAAAAGAAAGAAAGAAAAAATCAAAATCGCTTAAAAATTGGCCATTTCACAGCTTTTTAATATTTTTGTGCAAATTTACAAATTTGTATGTTACTCTTCTGATGTAGGAATGGGACATAGTCTCTATTCTCTTATGTAAATCCATTGCTTTTTAACCCTTTGTCTTGAAAAAGCGAAGATAATTCTAATGAAGAGGATCTTATCACACACCCTACCAATCTCAAGCTGGGAAAGGCATTTTGAACATTTTCAAGGTCTGAAATTAAAGGAAGAAATATGAAGAAAAACAAAATATTTTAGGGCATTTTCCTGTTCATAGATTTTGTACCTGTCCATATACCTTTTAAAATGCTTCACAATCATATACTGCAAGCTTTATCAAACAGAAACGCAAGCACTACCATATCTCTGCCGATATGTAGCCTACTTAAATATATCTTTCGTAAACACAAGCGATACATGCTTTTAAACAATGGTGTTTATTCAAAAGAGTAAACAACAGATGTTGATTTCTATGACAAAACAAAGGAAGATTCTGCCACACATGCATAGCAGATGCGGAACAATTCAGTTTTTTAGTTATTTAATATTTTCATTTGTACGATGTGATTGTTTTTTTAAATACTTTTCTATTCATGAAATTGTTTTTGCTTAAAAGCATATAGGCCTACGCGGTAAACGTTATTTGAATCGCTTCAGTGTTAACGCGACCTATAACTTTCAATTAGTGGTAACATTTAACTTGTTAAGATTTTACGCGGTTAATGGTATATCTTTATTCTCTTGAAATAATGATCATAGGCTATTGCAAGGGAGAAAACAGAGCATACTGCCTAAATCCCCCCACACACCCGGGATTTGCAATATGTACCGAGACTGGAGGAGGGACAAAGTAGCAAAATCAAAATTGCCTATCGAAAGTGACAAAATCATATTCAGATAAAAAATATATAAAAATTATAAAAAAATCACCACACAAAAGAAATTCATTTGGGAAAAAGTGAGGGAATACCCCTATTCGACTCACCCACACTCAGTGACGTGCCGATCAGCTGTTTCTCTTTTCTAAGCAGAACTGAAATAGTTGAGATCATTGTCATTTTTAGTCAGATTAACGCTTCATAATGTAACCCCATCGCCGCATGCTTTAGCGCATGTACTTTGATCACAAAGTATTCAAACCACATACGATAATCAGTATACGATGACATGTATGAGGTCGTGCCATTCCAGGCTTATAGGCATTGGTTTCCACCACTTTTGAGAAGGGAAAAACTTTTACATATATTGTTCTTTTATCCAAGCTATAACCAGAACATACAAAACAAATATTAAGCACCGATTCATCTGTTCATATCTGACGGCATCACTCATGATCAATGAATATATTTCAAACAGTCTGACAGTGCAAGCAAAAAGCTTATTCATATAACCCCAATTTCCAAAAAAGCACATTTTCCAATGTTACTTCAGCAAATTTACAACCTTGCTTAAACATTTCATTAAAATCTACAACCTTGCTTAAACATTTCATTAAAATCTACAATCTTGCTTAAACATTTCATTAAAATCTACAACCTTGCTTAAACATTTCATTAAAATCTACAACCTTGCTTAAACATTTCATTAAAATCTACAGCCTTGCTTAAACATTTCATTAAAATCTACAACCTTGCTTAAACATTTTATCAAAATCTACAACCTTGCTTAAACATTTTATTAAATTCTACAACCTTGCTTAAACATTTCAACAAAATCTACAACCTTGCTTAAATATTTCAGCAAAACCTACAACCTTGCCTAAACATTTCAGCAAAATCTACAACCTGGCTTAAACATTTCAGCAAAATCTACAGCCTTGCCTAAACATTTCAGCGAAATCTACAACCTTGTTTAAACATTTCAGCAAAATCCACAATCTTGCTTAAACATTTCAGCAAAATCTACAACATTGTTTAAACATTTCAGCAAAATCTATAATCTTGATTAAACATTTCAGCAAAATCTACAACCTTGCTTATAAGAACACACTGAATACTTTTTGACAAGTCTGTATAGCAAGTGCAAACGCATACACGCGCAGGTGTTCAAATACCCATGCAGACTAAACTAAATAGGACATCGATTTTTCTTTTTTTGCAAGTCTCGGTATTATAAAAGCAGAAATACTTCTGAGTAAGTGATCATACTCACACCAGGAAGCATGTGACGGCGCCAGACACCACAAACTGTGGCGGTGGAGGGACAAAAGCCTCACTCAGTGGCGAATACGAGATTGGTTTTCCCCAGGAAACGTTTTCGCCGCAACTGATCTCATTCCCCTCTTCATTTCTCCTCAGATTCGGGAGGGAAGTGGGGGGTACGATCCCCCCCCCCCTCTCCTCCACCCAGTCGTCTCTGTGGCGCCACTATTGCAATAAGCAAAGTAAAGTGAATACACAATTAAAGTCTAAGAGAATCTTGTCTCAAGAAAACTTGAATGACACGCCGAGGATGCATACTCTAGTGACATCACTTCCGCGGCAGTTTTCGATTGGCTTGTCAATCTAGGTGCAAATATTTAGTTCAAGCAAAAGTGTCAATTGCATTGAATATGTCTGATATTTTTTTATTTGTGCGAAAGTTGTGATGTTTGACGGGGTGGGGAACTCAAAATCTGTTACGTTATGATCTTTAAATTTCTTTCTTAAATTTTAGTCACTGAAAATGATGGCAAAGTTTATTCCTACTAAAATTGTTTTGGGTGCATGGCAAAAACTTTTGGGCAGAAATAATCTACAAAAGAAAATACTAAGGTCTCCCTGCAATATATAACAATTTGCATACAATGTATTTTAATGCCTAAGATTTCAAAACGCTGCAAAATGGTGAATGTTTACCTGAATTTGTTGAATTTTTTTGCTACCGATGTTTTTTAATAATAGATTTTCAAATCAATTGAGCTAATATTGCGTCTACACGTCCATATACCTTTAAGGAAAAACAAAATTATTACAGAAGCTATCAAAAATCACAACACAAGAAAATAATAATAATCTATCATTTAACTGTTTAACAGCTGTATAAATTTTCAGGCATCAGCAAATCAATATGGCACTTTTTATGTAAATATTTGCGATGCCATAAACATCTGACACTCCGACCTTTATATTTACTTATCCTTAAAAAACCCCATAATTCTACCGAAAATTGTTGAAAGTGTTCAGCTAATTCTGATAAAAGATTTGAGCTTTCTCGATATGAAATTCTAGCAGATATCATTGATAAACAAACCGAATTACGCCAAGAATTGAACTGTTTACCGAACCGTGCATCACAAATTAATCAAATTGTTTTAACAGCCATAAAACTTGCAAATAAAAAACGATGATCATACCTAGCCGAAAAGCTATTCTCCTCTTGACCTTGAAACTACTGGCAGGTGGAGCCAAGAAATTTAAAAAAAAAGACCCTTTCATTTAGAAAATAAATAAATAATGATTCATGAGGAGAAGCGGGTGGTGTTCCTACCTCACGGATCTGCACGTTACTACACTACAAAGATACACGACTGTCAGGGTGGTACCAAAACACATTTTGGTGTTGTGAACTCACTGTGCAAAAGCAGACATGTGGATTCTTTCCCACCACATGGTCAGATGGTAATGCGGATGAACTTGCTAATGACTTTGGAAATTTCTTTGGTTCTAAAATTCAAAAGATTAAAGACAATATTGACACTATTGAAGTTGACAGTTTTGAACTCTGCGGTGAACTCCACTGCATTGATGTGATTTTTGATTCCTTCACACCATTATCTGCACATGATGTTCGCAAACTGGTTATATCTTCTAAAAATTCGAGTTGTATCCTCAATCCAATACCAACATGGCTGCTTAAGGACTGCCTTGAATCACTTCTCCCTGTGCTTACAACAATGGTGAATCTATCTCTCAGAGATGGTGCAGTACCTAATAGTTGGAAAAATGCAACTATTGTCCCTCTGCTAAAGAAAGCAGGATTGGAGTGTTTATTTTCCAACTACAGACCTGTGAGTAATCTGACCTTCGTATCAAAATTGGTTGAGCGGGCAGTAGTTGACCAGATTGTCTCTCACTGCTCTCAACATGCTCCCCTCCCAGATTGTCAGTCTGCTTACAGAAAAAAAAAAAAAAACTACTCCACAGAGACAGCCTTGATAAAAATTCACAGCGATATTATGTTAAATATGGACAAACAACGATGCACTCTTGTTATTTTTGGATCTGAGTGCGGCATTTGATACCGTAAACCACAGCACTCTCCTCAACACACTTCACTCTCAGTTTGGAATTGCTGGTGACATCCAACAATGGCTCATATCCTATTTATCGTCTAAAAAGCAACATGTTTTTGTTAAAAGGTGCTAGATCCAAAACTTTTCCGTTGGACTGTGGCGTACCCCAAGGCGGCTGTTTGGGTCCCATATTATTCTTGTGTTATGTTTCTCAACTCTTCAGTATTGTGTCAAAGCATATCCCAAAAGCCCACAGCTATGCTGATGATACTCAGCTTTACTGCTCATTCACTGCCGGCTCTATCTCAGAGCAGGGAGTTGCCATTTGCAACTCCCTGCTCAGAGAAAGAGGCAGTCGGGGTAATGCAATCTCTTATTGCTGAAATAAGGTCTTGGATGGTCAAGAATAATCTCATGATCAATGACTCCAAGACTGAATTTCTTCTAATTGGCACTCGTCAGCAATTAGTTAAAGCTGGAGTCCAATCCATCAAAGTTGGTGATGCTGAAATAAATCATCTGTTAGTGTAAAAAAACTTTGGGTGTTTATTTGGACAATCACATGTCTATGAATATTCATATTAGGAAAGTTTGTTCCAAAGCTTATCACGGTCTTTATAACATTCGTCAGATTGCCAAATATCTTAATGTATATTCCATGAAAACCCTTATTAATGTTTTTGTTATACTGTTATAAGTCACATTGATTATTGTAATTCACTTCATGTTGGACTACCTGATTATCTACTTTACAGAATTCAAAGAATACGTAATGGTGCTGCTCGGTTGATTTTCAGACTACCAAAATTTTCTCACATTAATGCTGTTTTGAAGTCCCTTCACTGGTTACCAGTCAAACAAAGAATTGATTTACAAGTATTCAAGTGCATTAAAGGCCTTGCTTCATAATATTTATGTGAAATGGTAGTTGAAAAACCATCCCGCTATGACTTTCGTCTTAAGTCCCTATTTGTTCCCCGTATTAAGCATAGAAGTCTTGGCGAAAGGGCCTTTGATTAGAAAGGTCCTTGCTTGTGGAATTCACTCCCAACTGAACTCAAATGTATTGATAATGTATCCCTGACCTCCTTCAAAACTAAGCTTAAAACTTTTTTGTTTAAAAAGACTTAAATGTGCAGCTTGATCCATTGTATTTTTATGTTTTTACAAAATTGGAGCGTTATATAGATTTATGTATTATTATTATTTATCTGTAGAGTGTACCGTCTGGGTGAACTGCCGTCTCTGAAAGCAGATAAAGGAAGAGTAAGGTGCTCCGATAGACATGACAAATAAGTTTCCATTCGCAAGTGGTGTTGTCGCTTGTTCGACCGTTCCCTAACGCCGGCAGGGGTGGGTGGGTGGGGAAGGGCATAGGACAAAATGATGTATTAGGTGAATAAGTAACTCAGTTGGCAGAGCAAACGACTGAGATGCTGGAGGTCCCGTGTTCAAGCCTCGGTCAGGTCTAACCGATTTTTCAGCTATGCAGCCAAACATCAAAGCGGAGGCATTTCGTCTGCAGCTCCTACTCCTCATTTAGCTGTTGAGAGAAGTGGTTGTTGAATGGCGTACATCGTCCTTCGTTAAGCTGTCGGTCCCGACGGCAGGACACTTTTCGAAAAAGAAAAGCGTGAAAACATGGTGTTCATTCACTTCCCATCCTGGCTCAGTCAAGTCCAAGTTCATGCAGATCTGTTGGCAGTCGGAGAAACTTGTCTGGAGGAGCTGTGGTCTATATGAAATGGCGCGGTATAAAAGCTTATTGTATGTATGTATGATGACCTCTCCTATTATTTGCATAGAGGGACAATTGGGAGTAAAGTGCCGACATAAATAATGCCGTCATTTGTTTAAACTGATCATGTACGGACCAGGACAAGAAGAAAGGGGGAGGAGCATATATTTAAGTACCATAGCGAGTACAGTACCGGTACTAAAGATGAGTTATATCTCACATCAAAGGGCCAAGCTACCAAACAGCCTCTTCTACATCTTTGTCTTATTTGCCTTCTATCACTGCTAAACATGTTTAACCAATCAACTAATTCTTGAACGGTGGTCATGCATGTCCATCTTTTATGAAAAAACAAAATAAAAAAAAACAAAGAAAGCATTTAAAATCTTCTTCTGCTAAGGAGATATTCAAGATTTAAAGTTTATTTGTATGGAAACGACCGAAATCAGACTAGTTTTTGTCACATTCTTCAGTCTTAAATTCAACAGGTAAAATGTGAAATCAATTTTTTGAAAATAAATTAACAATTTTAAAGAAAGTGAGGGCGCCAACCCTTTACAATAGCACACCCACCAATAAAAGGCGCCCTCCTCATTATTTTCCTAGAAATTGTTAATGTATTTTAAAGAAAATCAATTGAACTTTTCCACCAGTTGGATGTAAGACTAAATAAAGACTTTGAAGAAAGTGAAGATGTGAGTCTTGATTTTAGTTGTTTCTACACAAATTTAAACTTGAATATCTGCTTTAGAGTAGTTCTGTCACCATTTTGTTTCATCTAAAATCCTCTCAATGTATGATGAATTTTCCGGACTACTAAACTAAAACTTAAAGGAGACATATAGTCTGACATAATCCTTATTTCATATTATGGAATTAAAAAACAAATCTTCTGACCAAGTTTCATACCCTCCAAAGCAATCTTAAGACATTTATTGTAATTATTAAAAACTTTTAATACTACTACTAAATAGTATCATGGGAGATGCCATTTTGGTTTCAAAACATGGAGATTATGATGCCATCAGCCCGGCAGGATGTTGGAATGCTTTGTATTTTTTTCTAATCTACCTTGCGTTTTCTAGCTGATGAAAATTTTTTTTTTTTTTGCAAGGGTCAAGGAAAGTTTTGTGTACACATGAAATTATCAAAACATGCTGTTAAAACTTTGTTTTACATAATTTTGTAATAAAATCACATTTATACAGAAATACATTATAATCCCTATGTCCATGTTGGGAAAATTATGTTATCATGCACAATATTTCAATACAGAATTAAACAAAATGGCAGCCTCCATGTGTCATTGGTTAAGATTTTCATCCTCTTGAAATAATGATAGTATCAGACAGTGTCTCCTTTAAAGGATTAGTTTAGTGGTCAAGCAAGTTATTTTTGGGAAAATTTGTTTGATGAGGGCTTAATGGCACCACGACAGCATGGGTCAATTTGTGCCTGAGAGTTAGATCATTCCAGAGGTAGGAAAGAAAGAAAACAGGGGGAGATTGAGAGAAACACGAGAACTAAAAGCCAGAAAGCTCGAGAGAGAGATGTGCATGGGTGAAGAAAAGAAAAAAGTAGAGAGAAGGGGGTGGGAGAGGACTACTAAATATGGTTGTAGAGGGAAGCATGATGAAGGAAGGAGATAATCTTATCTGGAGGGTTTTTCTGGAAGAGCTCAGCTATTGTTGACAGGGGAGAGGTTGTGGATGGTGGGTTTGATCAAAATGATGGGCTGGATGTGAAAGATTCGACTTCAAAAGAAACAAAATGGTGCAGAAAGCTTTAAAAAATCTCACTCCACTAAGGAGCTATTCAAGCTTAAAGCCGTCTTACCCATCTAGAAATGACTGGTGTAGTAAGTCTACTAAGGAAGGTTGGCGGCCTCATCCTCACAGTTTTAACAATTGTTAATGTATTTTAAGATTTATTTACTTGTTTTACTATTTGAATTATTATCCCTCCAATTTTTTTTGATGGTAAATTATAATAACCCTTACTAGATTCAGTTTTACAACTTTCCTGACATATCCAATGGTTTTTAAGCCACAAAATCACACAACAAAGTATAATAGAATACATAAAAGACTTTTGAGGAATCTGAGGCTGTGACACCACAATTAGTCTGATTTCAGTCATTTATACACAAATGATATCAAACAATTAACTTGAATATTATTCTTAAAGGATTTTTTAATGCTTTCTTCACCACATTGTTTCTCTAAAAGTCCTCTTTCATGTATAATGAACTTTCTTCAAGTTGAAGTAATACTTAAAATATTGAATGAGAATAAAACAACAAGACATGGGGTGAAGGGAATAATGGAAGCTATATTCCCCTTCTCTTAGGGCCATATTTATTGCAGCTTGCAAAAAAAAAAACAGAAGAAACATTGTACAATATGTTACAGATACCACCATTCAATACTCGCCTTCCTTTAATTTACTGTTATCCCAGAGACCTAACCTAAATCAGCTAAATGAGCTTATTGTATTTCACACAAATATTACATCTGTATAAATGATTAAAACTCAAATTAGGGGTGCACCGGATATCTGGTCGGGCCAGCCGGATAGTGAAGAAAATTCTGGTTCCGGTTCTGGCCAAATCTGCAACAAATCCAGCCAGATCATTGTTGAAATCTGGCTTTTTTAAAATATTTTTTATTTTTTAAATTTTTTTAATGTGGCTTTCAGTTTTAGCACAGATTTTAAAGGAAGTGTACACAATTTTTCTAACAAACACATTTACATGTATCAAGCAATCATTAAAAAACATTTATTTTGATTAAGTAATGTTTAACGAGATTATCCATTCTCTTACAGTGTCTTTACACCTTCTGAAACATTGTATACTTCACCGAAGATATTCTCCCCTTCCCTAATTTTGTTTTTGTTAATGATTCCTTTTTGTAGTGGAAAAATATAGCCAAATCCGGTTCCGGCCAGATCAAAAAAATTGGATCCGGTGCATCCCTAACTCAAATTCTTCAAAGATTTGACCAATTTTGTCAAAATCTGAAGTCTGTAATACCAGAAGTTGGAATAGGATATTCCAACTCCCTGGTAATAAACAGCAATGAACCATGGACTGGCCCTACAAATGTACAGTTTCATCTAATGGATGGAAATCTTTCCCACTTTCTAAATTACTGCACTTGTGATAGCTGAAAGAAAGACAAGTTTAGTTTTGAATATACAATCACCTTTTTGATTTCACAGGTAATGAGGGGAGTCCCCCAGTACAAAGGTCATGTCAGTGGGGTCATTTAATATTGACCATTGATTCATTATACAGACTATGAGGTATTGTCTAATACTGACCAGCATTACATCACTGCTTATCATTCAGATCGTAATTCATAATAACCTCGACAATGAAGTCGTCGTTCAGCTAGTCATTTTAGATCAAAAACAAAACAAAACTTGACAAATGTAGGGTGAGTCATGATTCAAGTATTCTACATCCCTTTCCCCAACACTTACATTATATATAGAGATATTCATGGCTGTTTAATGATAAACCAGTTGTGAAGAACTTGGTGAATGAAGATGCAACTGTGGATTGAATTCGGAACCTCTAGCTTGCCAAGCTGATGCTATGAGCGCTAGAACACAAAGCTCTCCAAATGGCTGGTAAACTTGTGTATTTTAGAATCTTATACCACACACCTGGAACTTGCCAGAATTCTGCCACATCCTCTCTTAGAAACATTCAAGTCCTCAGGTGTATAAAAGCCAATTCTCCTTCCTTAAACAGCGATGTTGTGAAATCAGTTGAACAATTTACACAATCCACCGCGTGATAACTCAGCCCACTTAGTAATAAGGCATTCACATACTTTTTACATTAAATAGGGGCGGCGGAGCTGCGTGGGTAAGAGGGTGGCAGCCCCCCAATAATTTTAGGTGAACATATGTTAACACATTACCCAACCTAATTATCCCTCCCCCACCCCCCCAATATTGTTATCACTTGTCACCTGACATCATTAGCTCTCCCAATATTTTGAAACACTCCGCCGCCCCTGTTACATCACCTTTCACTTGGAACAAGGCTATTCAACTTACAGCTTATAATCTATTTCAGGTGATTCAAATAAACCTGCACATGAAAAACTACAAACAAACCTGCAGGTAAAACAATGCAAAAAGCAAGAAATTTAAAATAAGAACCGATCACATATTTTATTGGAATATAATTTCCATGATTGAAGAAACTTAACTTTGAGCGAACCAAAGATGTAGGAAGCTTTTGAAAAGTGTGTAAGGGAGGGGAGGGGGCCTGACCTCTTGAAGGGCACTTCCCAAGTCATATGCACATATCTCCCCAGTCTGTAGATAGAATAAGTGGGCCCAACCTTTCACAAAACAAAGTAAAAGGGGCACTGGTAATATTTTATTGAAAAGTGTGAACACATTCTTTGCACCTTTGACAGTAATTGAGCGGCACATTTATTTTTCAAAAGGGGCACTTGTGTCAGTTTTGGAAAAGTGGAAGGCATGTGCCCCTGGCTCCCGGTTCTCACACCTATGAGCTGAGTTACTAAATGTAAAGACAAGTAAAAGAGGGTCTAGTTATAGCAGATGTGGCAAAATTGATGAACATCTTTGGAAATATATATATATATAATCAAAGTTTAGTCATTTTATATTTCTGTGATGAAAATTGAAATCAAAAGATTTTTGACAATGCTCCAATTTTAAGCTGTATCATAGATTGAAAAAACATAAATTCGTTTGAATAATAAATACCCTATGAATATGCATGAGTCTTATAGTCAAAATAACCAAGTTTGTATTAATTCATTCTTTTACAGGAATATACAAATGCTTTCCCAGCAAAATATCTACCTCCACCATAAACTATAGCAAAGTTTGAGAACTAGAATGATCATACTCAATATCAAAGTAGACCACAGATTTACCAAAAGCATCTCAGCTCTTAGATTTGGGACTAAGGAATAAAAGAATCTACATTCCAAAACATTTCATCTACATTCATCTACTAAGGTTGATAAGATACCCTGAAAGAGACAAAGCAGACACTGAAAATCTAGGGTAGAGAATTCCAATTCATGCTTCAACAAGATACCAAATTCAACACTTAACTACCATTTCACAAAATAGGCTGAAATTTCATGCCTCCTTGTTTTAGATACTTTAATAAAAGGTATAAGCGCTTGGATTACAATCGTAGATTAAGGTCTTGGTAAGAATAAAGAATTATTAGAAAGACAGGATACCACCAGCTGCCTGTTCAACTTGAAATGTGTAAACACCACCACCTAAACAGCCACACATGAGTGATAAGTACATTTTGATTGTAATATGCAAGTTTCATTAGGCATTTGAATTGTAAATGACACCTGATTATACCGCCTAATCAAATCACCTGACCCAATCACCTGGTCAAATCACCTGACCCAATCACCTGGTCAAATCACCTGATAAAATCCTCCTGTGTCTATAAACTATACTTTTGACCATGAAATCAAGAAGTGACAAAGGTTTGCCAAAGTAGGTGAGGTATGATGGATAATACTTTATCATGCACAGGCATGGCCCTGCCAAACAAGAGGTATGTCACAGAATGAAATCTGAAGTACATGCATTCACAAAAGTCATCGCATATGGCATGGGGGTGGGGGGAGGTGAACAAATTCTTATTTTGACATAATACTAGTCATAAGGTATTGGTTCATAAATCACTTAAAGCAATTTAGAAAATGACCAACATTTGCAAGCAACACTGTCCCTGCCATTTAATATTTCCAGCCTTTAACTATGATGGCCCAGCCCTCAATGTGCAATTTAAAGTAATCATCATTTTTAACACAAACAATATTTCATGTGAAAATGTTTTCACAAAAGACACCTAAAAATTACAGAAGTGACCTCAGGTCAAGCTCCTTAAGTCTTTGGTCAAAAACAAAATGGAGAAACTTATTTGCCTTCCATAAAACCACTTTGGTTTCATCGGATATTTACAAAGAAAATGTGAAAGAGCAACTTGACTTGTTATTTATCAAATTCCCACACCACCCCTATACCCTTCCTCAAAGCCATCTTACCATGCAATTACAAATGTCTTTGGCATTCCCCTTCAGGAAAAACTTTGGCTATTCTACTTATTCCCTCGCACTATTGTTGAGTGGAACAACTTAACAGAAAATACAGCGCAAGCGTTCAAGACACAACTATTCCAGTAAGCAGCATTACCCCCGCACAAGCCTGGCTCTCAAACTCTTTTATGATTCCAGGAAATACTTAAGTTGAAGTTTGATATATAGACAACATTAAAGTAACCTGTCTGAATTAGATGATTGACAGCTTTTTCAACCAATCACCGCTTGAATTTGCCTAGCAACAAAATCTGCATAACTAAGTGGGGCAAACATCCTACAAGGTACTGGTACAGTACAACTAGCTACCAGTGCGTGCTCATGTAGTCAGTGCAATTTACTGTAAAAAATACATTTCTGCACACACAGACTGAGTGACGGCAAAATGGTGAACAAAAATTGCCCTTAAATCTGATTGCTGTTACCCAGAACACTTAGCAAACTGAATTTTGTTTATCCCTTTTGCTAAAAACTCTAAAGATCTGGAGAAGTGCCATCAATGGATCAAAGCTTGTGGCAGGCCTCGCGAACATCTTAATGTCAATGCAGGATTGCGGATTTGAGTTTTGTTTGCCCACACCTAGTTACCACGTTGCTATGGTGGGTGTGGCTTATTTCGTAACACAGAGACATTAATTATTTCAAATCATGAAATAAATTCCTCAAAATCAGTATAACATTTTTAAACCTCCTTTAATTTCCAGGTCTAAACAGTTCAGGAGATGCCCTCGAACAAGGTTTCAATATAAACCCTCGATCAAGGGTTTTTGTTGGCTATGGATGCCGCCATTGATGAAGATTTTCCATGATACAATACGATCCTAACATAGATGGTTAATGTATGTCAAACTAAAATCTTTAAATATTGAAATTTGTGGTCCTCGGAACCTGCCTTAAATCAGTTATCATGATGGTGCCCAAAACTTATCCAGACCAATTTTTAAGATACCCAGTCCAATTTATTGATATTGAGAGAATTTCAAAAGTGTGTAGGTCAAATCTGGCAAGAAAATAGTATCTTATAATTTGAATACTATTTCAATACATTTAATGAATAGTTTCTTCAAATTCGGTCCTCAATTTTACATGAAAAGTAGTCTATTATGTTCCTAAAATCATATATGATACAATTGTGAGTCATCTTCATTCAATTCATGATTGTGCATACATTTTGCCATAAAAATTATCAAGGTTTTGCAAGCTTGCTATTTCAGATGTCAAATCCTTGATCAGGGGCTTCTCCCGGACTGTGTGATGTGATGGTAGGTACAGCATTCTAAATCCTAACGAGTACCCTTTTGTTCTTTCATTGTTTGTCACAGCTCTTTGAAGAAGAGAAGTTGAATTAGACCAAGACTTTGTAAATCTTATCCACACCCAAAACAGATTGTCCTGGAAAAGAGTATTTTAATGCCTCAAATTTAGGAAAAAAACAAAAGATTTATACAAAGAGCTCCGAACTGCCCTCTCTATTACACATAAAAAAGTTGCATAATTAAAGAACTTGTTGAAATTAGAAAATCTATTTGATGCAGACCTTTAAAACCTGATGAAGTAATCATATGTGATATAGTGACAAGCACAGATCTATCCAGATCCACTCATGCATTTCTTTGGTGCTACCTCGGAGGATCTCCAAGAGTCCCGTATAGATTCATCTACAATACATGGAGGAACTTGAGATCATACAAGCATGATCATCATTATTTTGGACTCAAACAGTTTCTCATACAATTAGCAGAAATTATTATCTACCATTGATATGAAAAGCTGTCAGAAAGCTGGTGTACAAGTGTTTAATGTAAGACTTTTTTAACCGTAAGAAAATAATTTCAATTCAGTCATTTATTTCCTGTTTGTAATGTCAACAATAAAAATACTGAAGTCAAGTTGTAAAGAATGAAGCTACTTTGCACCTTTTTTTATTGTTGTAGATGTGATCCATGGCCTATTTTGGCCAAGCCTACCCTACTGTAACCATCACTAAGCCAGACCAGGAGAACATATCCTTCAGTAGGAAAAAACCTTCATAAGAGTAGATTCAAGGTAGCAACATTAAAAACCCATAATAACACTTTTACCAAAAGGGCTCATGAATGCCACGCTACAATCAGTCACATAGTATATAGACACCACATACGCCAATTCACAATGCCACATACTCAATTGTCATCCTTTCTAGTAGCATGGTGGCACTGAATTTCCATCCACTTAATTTCAATCATTTTCATAAAGATTGAAAAATTATTGTTTAAAAAAACCCCTATAAGACATCTAGAAATTCCTCTTTTACAATGAGGATCACTTCTTTAAAATTCAATGTGCCTGACCCAACCATTGCTTGGAAGAGTGACCGCAACTGACCCAAACTTCACCCACCATTTACCATGTTATAAATACACATAATTACAGAGTGGGTGTACCGGTAAAACGAACAATGTACGATTGTTGATACTGCTTGAAATAAACTTCAATAAACAATCATTTTAAAACTGCACAATAAAAGTATAACACATCTAATTAATAAAATTGGAGTTAATTACCAATTGGTAATCGTAACAATTTTGTCAAACTCGGCTAAGGTGGGTAAAATCAAACAAAAAACGTTGTGGCCTAAATTTGGAAGTGGTTGAAATTCGGGTCACTCACTATATAGGTAATTTTCTTCATGATAACTTTATCTATCCAGCAAAAAATAAGGATATGTTCCTTCACTGTTCATGATTGTACCTTATTAGAGGTTATTAAAACAATAAAACATTTGATTGCCAAATAACATTGGTTTTTAGGAGAATCCGAATAAATCCTCGTTCAAGAATTAGATTTCAAAGTATATCACTATTCCATTGATTTTTTCTTCTTCAAATTCGTGATGAAAGTCCAATGTCATTTCTTCTCATATTATCTTGTTTCATATTTGTTGCACTACATCATTTATGATCAATAACAACACACAGACAAACTATGCAGAGAAACAAATTACTACATCATGTGATAAACAAATGTTAACCAATTATGGAACATTGAGCCATCACTTTCCAATCTCTTCCACATATCTAAAAAAAAATTCCACCAATTAAATCATTCAACAATTTCAAAAAATGCATTGCATACCATCAACATTGATTCCATTTAAAACGAAAAATGTAAAACACATCAGCGTCCCTCTAATCTGAACAAGAGGGCAGCACTCAAGTATAAAATTCCTTGCATAATGTACCAAATTCTTCAAGCCCCAAATAATAAGAAAATCCCTGCTTTTCATAAAAACTTCAGGTTTGTACATATTTTACAAAAAGAAATGTTTACTTGGTAAAACAAGTGTCAAATTATAATTGGAAATTCAAATACACAAATGAATAACATCGAATGGTAAGTATTTCAAGAGCAGAACAAGAGCTAATAGCAACCAAGTAAGGGACAGAAACATTGATTGAATATCTATATATGTGCATGAAGATAATCACAATTGTACATGAAATCACATATAATAGGCAATTTTGTTTGGTAACTTTAAGAAAGCTGAGGTTTTCTGTTTCAAAGTATGTGATATCCAAGACAGGAAGACATAATTGCTGACAAAGGACCGACAATCCGCACACGCATCTATATCACCAATCACAAAATATGGCATCTTTCAAACTGCAAAATCAAGTTTGCATACGCCTTACTCCAGTGGGTTTCTTGGTGTGTGTCACCATGCTTCCAATACATTCAAACAATGTCAACAATTTCCAAGATCAAAATATGGGACTATCACGCGACTTGGTCATGGGTAGTCAAGTGCTTCAAAATCTCTGAACACCGAGTGACGAATCATAAATTCTTTCCTACACGTCTATCGCAGAAAGCGATAAGAGTATAAATATTTACTAGATAGGAGGGACACTAGTAATTTGTACCTCTCTAATGGGGCTCAACAGGGGTATGTAAATGTTTGATAGGGGTATGTTTAAGGTCAGCTGATCTCCTTCAAAGAATTGTGATAAAGGCTTACAAAATATTGGATTAAAATACAAATTTGCATAAACATTTGCATATTGAGACCAAATTACAAACTGTAAATTGGCTGATTTTTGGCTGATTTTTTGGCTAATTTGAGGTTTCCAACAGAATTTCAAACAATTTTGCAAATGTTTCCTTGTAAATGTCAATACATCAGGATTAAGTTGCTATCATCTCATGAACCTTGACATTGATGCCAAGGGCCTCCCCGTTCAGCAGGTCAACTCAACTGTTATATGTAATGAGAGCGATTGATTCCCCTTGAACAAGGCTACTGTCTAACCCATGTGTAATCCCCAAGGAAGATGACCTTCCTTATTAGGCAAGATGGCACAAGTGGACCATGTTTGAGGTCCTGATGCAATATCTATCTGGGCTGAGAATCATTCTCTGCACTTGTTAATGCATATTCAACACCCTAATGCATATTCAACACCCTCATCAACAAGCTTTCAACTTCAGTATACATAAGGAGCTTGCATACTTCTACTCATTTCAATATATCAGTTGAAAGTTGTCCAATATGACCATTTGAAAAAGACTAGATAAGAAATATACTAACCAACCGATAAATTACCAGACCTTGACTTTGATGCATAAATGTGGCCTTCATCTTATTTACCAACTTCCAATATATCAATCAATTTAAGAAAAATTCAATTTCAGCATATCAATGGGCAATAGGCCAACTAATCTTAATAGCGTACTACATGACGGGGAAAATGTAAGGAATGCTATTTATTTTCCTGTATTGAATGGTTCTGATTTTCTTACTTAATTTACTTATCAATAAACATTATACACAATACAGCTAACACATTGCAGGACATATACATACATCTACTAACCCCACAATTACACATGAGGGAAGTCCCAAGACAATAACAATTCCCATCCTTATGCTGAGTATACATCAGAGATGGCTTCCTCTTCCCTAAAGCTGGATTACTTCAAAATTTTGCGAAAACCATCAACTTCAAATTTCGTCATTCTAATTCAAGTTCTATGTTAGAACAATAAAAATCATCTAATATACAAAAGGAAGATCGGTATATAAAAATCAAGACTTTACGAGCCCCTATAGAGGGCGACATTGGAGCAAGGTTGGCGCTTCGGTGGATCTCATAATGTCAGCATGTTCCTTATAGCATTTGGAGTTGTTTCGTCGTTTAAATGCTTCGTAGTATACCTGAGAAAAGAGTGAAAGGTAAGTTGTGACTTTTTATACTGTTTGATGTTTTTGATATGTTTATCCTGTTTGAGAAAAACCTGCTCAATATAAATGAAACAAAGTATTTTCCACAAACTTCATCCACATCACAAAGCTTATTCAGTGACAAAATACGTGAGAGATATTGCTCTAAATCAAATTAATTTCAAAAACATAGCAATGTTGTACAAAACACCTTACAACATTTGCCGTAGATCCATATTCTTACATTGAAGGTTCCTACCACACAAACAGTGGTCTCCCCACTCAGCTTTGGACACAGACTGGTGGAAAATAAATCTTCTTTGTAGTAGTTTAATAGTTTTCATCCAAGGTGAAAATTATAGTGCAGTTTACCATACTGAAGGGTTTTTGGAAGCTTCTAGAAATTAAAAACTAGGCAAATGCAAAGCAAACAGCTACTATGGATGTGTAGAGGCAACATCAGCTTTTCAAATCTATTAAAAAACCTTCAAAATAGCAACAAATTTCATCAAAATTGGTTAAACATTCAATATTTTACAACATTTTTAAATCTCATGCTTAAATTGAGATATTTCATGCAAATTTTGTTATGCAGATATAACCACGGGAAAATCAATAATGCGCAGGGGAGGGAAAAAAATCACAAAAACTTTATGGTTTTTTTTAAAGATTTCTTGAGTAAAACTACAGTATATGTATGTGGTAAACATGTGCTCATAAACATCCCCGTGTGTGATGAAAAGTACATTAATTGTTAAAGAAGGAAGTATATGAAGATGTATTCACTACATTAATGTTATTTTTGTGGCAATTTTTCATGGGAAGATTTTCGACATTGTTATTCAAACCGGGAAATTTGATGATTGAATTTAATCTCTATACAGAATTATCTCTTTGCTTTCAGGCACTTGGCTAAAGAGATACAGATAATGGGGTAATGAATAAGGTAGGGGGGGGGGGGGAATTGAATCCAGTGGGAATAATCTAGTTGGTGACTTTCAGTTCTTTTGTCAATAGTTTGTCACAATTCTATCACAGGGCCAGTAAGATTGGTCAGAAGTTGGCAAAACACCAAACCCTGATTTTGATGACATTTTTTCACAACTTTAATAATTAATGAAAAGCTGGTTACAATATCTAAAATAAAATACATGACATCCACATCAAAGTGGCCTTGTAGTAGCTCTCTTTCCTATCCTTTTTCTTCTTCAGCACACAAATATATTAAGTCTGTTATATCATAAAACTGACACAAAAAAAACATAAACGATATTAATTTTTACCTCAGTGCATTAAGTAATCCTTCAACTTTGTTCTGTCTTTGATCTCTGAGAAGTTTAATACAACTTTTTACCTGCATTGAAAAGAAAAAGAAAAAAGAGGATTTTTAAAGATGATTACAAAATGCATGTCAGTAGAGACACTTACAATTCCTAGACAGAAGTCTTGGCCCTTTTACCCATTTTAATGTTGGGACATTGCTGCAACTTTCTATATTAAATCCCAACATTGACAGGTTTGTGTGTGGGAAGGAGGGAGAGGGGAGGGGGTGCATGGGTTGGACCAAACACTTCTGTCCATGAATGTAGAGGCTTCAACAGCTGGATTGCTTTATAATCTGACCCATCAAGACAATGTGCAAACTTGTGATATCATACATTCAATGGTTTAGTATTTCAGGTAGATACATTACTAGTTTCAAAAAGAGCAAGAATTTGAAACTTGGTCATACCCCCAATTAGCAGTCACCAGCTGGATTGCTTTATAATCTGACCCATCAAGACAATGTGCAAACTTGTGATATCATACATTCAATGGTTTACTATTTCAGGTAGATACATTACTAGTTTCAAAAAGAGCAAGAATTTGAAACTTGGTCATACCCCTAATTAACAATCACACCCCCAGTTCAGTTCTAGTACATTAAAGATATAATTGTGAGCCACAAAATCTCATGAAAACTGAAATTACATACACATAGGTTTCTGAGGAATATGAGTGTGTGATGTCACAACTAGTCTCATTTCAGTCGTTTCTACACAAAACTAGACATGAAGCAATATCTTTCCTTATGAAAAATAGTCCGCCAATCATTCACAATTAATGCACACATCACCTCAGGCATATGATACACAGCTATTTTATCACCAGTTTGAAAACAAATTTCTTCCACTAAGACACCTTACACAGATGAGTGATTTCAATCACATAAGTGCCCTATTCAATGGTTTACTATTTCAGGTAGATACATTACTAGTTTCAAAAAGAGCAAGAATTTGAAACTTGGTCATACCCCTAATTAACAATCACACCCCCAGTTCAGTTCTAGTACATTAAAGATATAATTGTGAGCCACAAAATCTCATGAAAACTGAAATTACATACACATAGGTTTCTGAGGAATATGAGTGTGTGATGTCACAACTAGTCTCATTTCAGTCGTTTCTACACAAAACTAGACATGAAGCAATATCTTTCCTTATGAGAAATAGTCCGCCAATCATTCACAATTAATGCACACATCACCTCAGGCATATGATACACAGCTATTTTATCACCAGTTTGAAAACAAATTTCTTCCACTAAGACACCTAACACAGATGAGTGATTTCAATCACAAAAGTGCCCTGTGTATTCAGCACTGGCTTTCTGTAATTTTATACACACAAATAACCTTAGGCTGCTTGGCTGTGGTGTGCATGGGAATTGCAGATAAACAATCATTGTTTGAAGAGGAAACACTATACACTCAACAGGAAGTCAGGTGGGTAATTGTCATACCTGAGTTTTGCAGGATTAACTCAGGTGTTGATATGGGTAGGCTTAAAGAGAAACTTTTCTGCATGGAATATCTCTTCCATGGAATAAGATTTTAGAATGGTTTCTTCACCATTTTGTTTCTAGTTTTCTTAACCACTCAACCCACCCATCACCCATCAAAATCAAGATATATCAAATGAGAAGAGGGACTCACATCTATTCCAGCATTTTTAGTGAAGGCTCCGACAGGATGGACGTGATCGTACAAAATAACAAGACCGACCATTACCCTCAGGACAAACAGCAAGGTTTCATCGCTCTGGAATCGAGAATAGTACTCACTGTCGAGAGAGAGAGAGAACTGAGAATCACAATAGATTTACTGATTGATGTTGTTGGCACACTGGTGGTGAAGATCACATAGTGTCTGAGAGGTTAATTATATCTCTATACCAAAAGATACAAATGGTGCATTCCAAGAGAAAGGAAGGCATCATCAGTCATATTTCATGGTGTGGAAACCATTCAATACTAAAACTGCCAGTCATCAGATCATCAGATTTTAAAGACCTATGGACATCTAGCAGATTTTAGATATGTGAAAGAGCATAAAATTCTGAGTAGGATAAATTTGTAAAAAGCTTATTTAGTTTTCAAGTTATGATCTGAGAGAGGCAGCGAGGCACATCAACAACCAAATGACTGTTTTGTTTCATATTTGGTATAATTATCTTGTTCGGTGGTATGTACATATTCATGATGTAAAAACGTTGGATTTCTTCATTAATATGCATAGTAGGCAGGAATTAATACAATTTTGCTGAAAAGAGCTTCTAAACACAGTATCTCAAGAATGGTAAACTGGATTCATGTCATCTTTGGTACACAAATAGCCCATGGTCTGTAGATGTGCCCTATTATTTTTAATGATGTCATGCATATTAATGAGTGGGCGGGGCTTAAAATAAAAATCTTGATTTTTCTATATTTTACCAACCTCATCTCTGTTTCGTTTCATATTTGATACAATTATGATGTTAGCAGGTGTGAAAATTCATGATGTAAAAATGTTGAATTTCATTAATGTGTGTAGTGGGCAGGGCTAAATATAATTTTGCTGAAAACAAAAAGCTTGTAAACATGATATCTGAAGAAAGGATAAACTGGATTCATGCCAGATATCCTCACCTCACGTAGTCCCTTCAGTCCAGCCATTTCTTGGGGCTTAATTTTTCACGTTTTTGCAAATATTTCAGAAACGAGTGGACATTTTTGATAATGAAATGTTCAGAATATTAAAAGGAACATATTGATGGCAAAATCTCTACCTGTCCATGTTTGTTTGTTTGTTTGATAAGGGCTTAACGGCACCACGACAACGAGGGTCAAATTGTGCCTGAGAGGTCAGATCATTCTAGAGGTAGGAAGGAAAGGAAAGTGGGGGAGAATGAGAAAAATTCAAGAACAAATTAAACAACAAAAAGTCAGAAAGCTGTAATCGAAAGAGGTGCATGGGTGAAACAAAAACAAAGTAGAGAGAGGGGTTGGAAGAGGAGAATTAAATATGGTTGTACAGAGGAAAGCATGATGAAGGAAGAAAATAATTTTATGCGGAGGATTTTTCTGAAAGAAATCAGCAATTGAGTTGTGGGGAGCGAGGAAGCTCTGGGAAGGTTGTACAGGGGGCAAGCAAGGAGAACGTGATGGATTGTGAGGGTGCAATGGCAATTGTTGCAGAGGGGTTGGGGGGGAGCCAATAAGGAGGTGGGAATGAGTGAGGTGGATGTGATCTATTCTAAGACAGGTAATATAAACGTTGTCGATACGAGAGAGGTTATTGATAGTGGGTTTGATCGGAATGGTGGGCTGGATGACGTGGAGTTTGTTAGCAATTGGGTAGTTCCATGAGCTTTGCCAGCAGTCACGAACAAGGAAATCGATAAGCGTTTGAGGTCAGTGAGGGTTTTGGGAAAAGGGGTAGGGGGAGGTTGAGGGCAAGCTTAGCGGCTGCATCAGCTCTGTCATTGCCAGGAATGCCAACATGGCTGGGTATCCAGAAGTACCTGCCCATATACCTTTAACGTGGAAAACATTAAATATTGGCAACATTTTCAGCGATAATGCCTAAGCACCTTCTTTACCTGTTTTCAAGCATTACCCGGCACACAGCAGTCATGGTACTGAGAATGGCAGTTGTATTTTCCAGGGGAATATTTTTGTTCTGGAGGAAAAAGAAACGAAAAGAAAACATAAATATCCCTTTCACACAAGTAGTATATGGAAATTTAAATAGATAAATACAAAGTAAATAAAACACTTAAAGACCTTCTCATCAATAATGAAAAGAATACGAGTAATTGAAAAGACTGGTGACATGTAGTGACAAATTGATCACCACAGTTCTAAAAACGTTTGAAAATAAGAAAAATGACAAAATCATCGATCTAAATCCATTTCCTTGTACGTACTATGTAGAGCCAAAAGTATCAATTTAAATGAAACTAAGTCCAGGAAACACAAACTATTCTACAAGAGATGCTGCAAGTTCCAAAGGTCACTCTATTCATTCATGCTGTGGTGATCAAAATGGTCAAGTCATCACTTTCTTTGCAGTTCTTTCTGAACTTTATATCAATTAATAGTTTTTGATTATAAAGGCATATATATGGACATGTCGCGGTAATGTTACATGGGCTTAATGGCTTCAAAATCTATTAAACCATCATAGTAGCAAAACAATTCATCAAAATCTTTTAAACATTGAGCACTTTACAGCATTTAAATCTCACGCATCAATTTGAATATTTTATGCAGATTTTGTGATATACTACAGGGCGACCTTGGTGTTTTCTTTTGTAAATCCTTTGTTTTTTTAAATGTCAATCATAATTCTTTGAAAAGGTGCAGCAACTTCTGACCAATAGTTTTTGAGTCTTTGCCACGCCCCTAAAACAATTCTAGGAGGAATAAACTTTCCTATCAATTTCAGGGACTAAAATTTAAAAAAAGTTTATTAAAGAATTCCACAAAACACATCACTTATTTCACATGAATTATATAACCTGATCAACCTTTCATCTCATAACTCAAAAACTGTAAGTGCTTTCTTTAAAAAAATACCCTTTCCACAAATAAAGGAATTGTCACGAATCCACAGACTGCTAAAATCCACTTCATTTGATCATGTTTATAAGTGTAGTATGAATTTGACTCAAACAGTGCATGCTTCAGTTCTTCAGCATGTTAAGACTTTACACATCTAAACCAGTCTTGGAGCAGGAAACGATACCGGCTAGTTTCACATTCAACTAGCACTAGCACACACTCCTGGAAACATTTCCTTACAACCACGCAAAGGTAATAACCACAACATGGCTGACTTCAAACTTGCTTCTGTTATATTCTCTACTGAACAACAGGCAACAAAATGATTCAAATGAACTGTTAAATGTTCTAGTGACATGTACAATCTTGGTCACAACTGTTGAAATAGTTCAGCATCACAAAGGGCTAAATATTTAGTGTTGTGATTCTTGATTATTGCCTTCGTCAATTTTAAACTCACTCCCCCCTTTCTTCCTTCTTTCCATTGCAATGTTGAATTGTTATGTGATTTAGCAAATGTAATTTGAATAAAATAAAACCATTAAGATTGGTCAACATTGAATTGGGGTGGAGTCGGGTGGATTATGCAAATGTCCTAGTAATAATAAAACAAACAAAAACACTAATTAAAAATGAAAGCAATAAAATGAAAAAAGCCAATAAACGAAGAACCAATAAACGAAGAACCAATAAACGAAGAACCAATAAACGAAGAAGCAATAAACGAAGAAGCAATAAACGAAGAACCAATAAACAAACATGCCATTATTTATGATGTATGAATGTTGAATAATAAAGAATAGAAAATTCATTTTCATCAGGTTCATAAAAAGCATTTTTACGTAGTGTTTTAACAGTTTTGTACAAGATTGTGGATTGAAAACCATGATTGAATATTTGGACTTGACAGCACTTTAAACCAAAGCAAGATAATAGCAAAAAATCTCATCAAAACCTGCTTAAAATTTGTCACTTTACAAGTTTTTGAATTTTCAGGCTTAATTTCTAATAAAGAAATGAATATGTGTGATGTAATCATTTAAAACATATTTGCATTTTCTTGTGTAAATCCGCTGTTTTATTATCAACTGCCTCAATCATTTGATGCATTACAGCTGATTTGCATTGGGAAGTTTAAAGGCAGTTATATTTGATCATCTTTCACACACTCGTAAGGCGTCCTGGTTACTCCTACTACAGACAATGGTAACCAACCATTTTGACATGGACCAGCAACAGAAATTTGCCAATGAATTCAAAGGGAAGTTAAATTTTACTAAAGTTTATGGTTTTATGTTTATAAACTGGAGTTTATGGTAGGTACAAAGTTCAAGTTATGTTTACGTGGTATGTTTGCTTGATGAGGGCTTAAAGGCACTACAACAACATCAAATTGTGCCTGAGAGGTTAGATCATTCTAGAGGTAGGAAGAAAAGAAAATAGGAATCTGAGAGAAGTTTGGAGGCTAAGAGCCAGAATCAAAAGAGGAAGTGCAGGGGTGTGAAAAAAAGGGGTAAAAGTAGGTTAAGTGCAGGGGTGTGAAAAAAGGGGTAAAAGTAGGTAGAGGGGGGAGGGAGGTGGGGTGTGTGAGAGGAGGACTAAACATGGTTCAGAGGGAGGCATGATGAAGGAAAGAGATAATTTTATCGGAGGGGGAGGTTCTGGAAGAGCTCGGCTATGGAGTTGTGAGCAGTGAGGGGAGTTCTGGGGAGGTTGTACTGGGGGCAGGCAAGGAGGACATGGTGAACTATGAGGAAGCAATGGCAATTGTTGAAGAGGGGTGGGGGCCAGTAAGGAAGTGGGAGTGGGTGAGGTGGGTGTGACCTATTCTAAGGCGGGTAATGTGGTTGTCGATACGGGAGAGATTGTGGATGGTGGGAATGGTGGGCTGGATGTCGTGGAGTTTGTTGTCAATTTGGGAGTCCCATGAGCTTTGCCAGCGATCACAAACAGGGAAAGGGTTAGGCAGTTTCATGTCAGAAAGGGTTTTGGGAAAGGTTGTAGTGGGAGATGGGAGGGCAAACTTAGCGACTGCATCAGCTCTGTCATGCCAACATGGCTGGGTATCCAGAAGAAAAGAATACTTTTCCTACAGGATGAGAGGAGGGGGAATTTACGGAGGAGGTGGGACATGGGATTATCCCACTTAAGGTTGAGTAAAGAAGTAAGGACAGACTTTGAGTCTAAGGAGATGGCAAAGTCAAACAACATCAAATATGGATGACTTAACCATCTTCTATTCTGCACTAGAAATTTATGATCAATTCAAAATCTTTTAAAAGATTTGTTATAAAGAGTTCTTAAGCAACAGTATGTATGGTAAATATGTGTTCTAAAAACGACAATGTAATTCTGCAATGAATATTACATTTAATTGTGAAAGAGGGAAGCATATAAAGATATTTACTACATTAATATTATTTCTTTCACTATTTTCATGAAGAGATTTTTGAAACCTTTATTCAGAACTGTGGGAAATTTTATTATTAATTCCAACTCTTTTAAATACATTTAAAAAAAGATTCCTTAAAGTAAGCAAAAGTATATATGGTAAATTTGTACTCTATAAACATCAATGTAATGCTGCGATGAAGTGACCAATTTGAAGTGAAATTAACAGATTTGAGGCATAACTTTCAATACTGCCGTTTTGTATTTTGCTTTTACAAAATAAGTGCAAATTTTCTTCAAGAATATTCTGTGATTTTCTCAGACAATCTTGGACAAAACTCGTTGAAACACTTATTGAAAATATGTGATGCTTTTCATTAACTTACTTTTCTATTGTAAATATTTCACATTAAAAAAAAAATTATATTGCTTTTCTAATCCCTATTATTAAATTTGTAAGTAATATTTTAGAATTTTAAGGACATAGTTATAATTTCATTGACAACGCCAGTGTCCTCCTCTCCTACCTCCCTATATTAATCGTGCTCACCTCCCCCTCCCCATTCAATGTTGGCTGTTGTTATTTTTTTTCTTCTAGAAATAATTTCAACATTGAAAAGGGGGGAAGGGGTAGAGAGTTACAATTCTCAGAGAAAATTTTAAAGAAACATAACACTATAATATAGTGTATGTAGTTTCTCATAACACTATAATATAGTGTATGTACTTTCTCATAACACTATAATATAGTGTATGTAGTTTCTCATAACACTATAATATAGTGTATGTAGTTTCTCATAACACTATAATATAGTGTATGTAGTTTCTCATAACGCTGAATTGTTCAAACAGTTGTGTACAAGATTGTAGATTGAAAACCATGATTGAATATTTGGAATTAACAGCACTTCAAACCAAAGCAAGAAAATAGAAAAAATCCCCATTAAAACCTGCTTAAAATAAGTTACTTTACAACTTTTTTGTATTTTTCAGGCTAAATTCCTAACAAGAAATGCAAATATGTGATGTTATCATGTGCAACATACTCACATATGTTATCATGTGCAACATACTCACATATGTTATCATGTGCAACATACTAACATATGTTATCATGTGCAACATACTCACATATGTTATCATGTGCAACATACTCACATATGTTATCATGTGCAACATACTCACATATGTTATCATGTGCAACATACTCACATATGTTATCATGTGCAACATACTCACATATGTTATCATGTGCAACATACTCACATATGTTATCATGTGCAACATACTCACATATGTTATCATGTGCAACATACTCACATATGTTATCATGTGCAACATACTCACATATGTTATCATGTGCAACATACTCACATTTTCATGTGTAAATCTGCTGTTTTATAACCAACTGCCTCAATCCTTTGAAACAGCACAGCTGACTTGGACTGGGAATTTGAAAGGCACTTATATTTGATCATCTTTCACACACTCGTTAGAGGCACTTATATTTGATCATCTTTCACACACTCGTTAGAGGCACTTATATTTGATCATCTTTCACACACTCGTTAGAGGCACTTATATTTGATCATCTTTCACACACTCGTTAGAGGCAGTTATATCTGATCATCTTTCACACACTCGTTAGAGGCAGTTATATCTGATCATCTTTCACTCACTCGTTAGAGGCACTTATATTTGATCATCTTTCACACACTCGTTAGAGGCAGTTATATCTGATCATCTTTCACACACTCCTTAGAGGCAGTTATATTTGATCATCTTTCACACACTCGTTAGAGGCAGTTATATCTGATCATCTTTCACACACTCGTTAGAGGCAGTTATATCTGATCATCTTTCACACACTCGTTAGAGGCACTTATATTTGATCATCTTTCACACACTCGTTAGAGGCAGTTATATTTGATCATCTTTCACACACTCGTTAGAGGCAGTTATATCTGATCATCTTTCACACACTCGTTAGAGGCACTTATATCTGATCATCTTTCACACACTCGTTAGAGGCACTTATATTTGATCATCTTTCACACACTCGTTAGAGGCAGTTATATCTGATCATCTTTCACACACTCGTTAGAGGCACTTATATTTGATCATCTTTCACACACTCGTTAGAGGCAGTTATATTTGATCATCTTTCACACACTCGTTAGAGGCACTTATATTTGATCATCTTTCACACACTCGTTAGAGGCAGTTATATCTGATCATCTTTCACACACTCGTTAGAGGCACTTATATTTGATCATCTTTCACACACTCGTTAGAGGCAGTTATATCTGATCATCTTTCACACACTCGTTAGAGGCAGTTATATCTGATCATCTTTCACACACTCGTTAGAGGCACTTATATCTGATCATCTTTCACACACTCTTTCACACACTCGTTAGAGGCAGTTATATCTGATCATCTTTCACACACTCGTTAGAGGCACTTATATCTGATCATCTTTCACACACTCGTTAGAGGCACTTATATCTGATCATCTTTCACACACTCGTTAGAGGCACACACACTCGTTAGAGGCATCTTATATTTGATCATCTTTCACACACTCGTTAGAGGCAGTTATATCTGATCATCTTTCACACACTCGTTAGAGGCACTTATATTTGATCATCTTTCACACACTCGTTAGAGGCACTTATATCTGATCATCTTTCACACACTATTTGATCATCTTTCAGAGAGCACTTATATCTGATCATCTTTCACACACTCATCATCTTGTTAGAGGCATCTTATATTTGATCATCTTTCACACACTCGTTAGAGGCACTTATATTTGATCATCTTTCACACACTCGTTAGAGGCACTTATATTTGATCATCTTTCACACACTCGTTAGAGGCACTTATATCTGATCATCTTTCACACACTCGTTAGAGGCACTTATATTTGATCATCTTTCACACACTCGTTAGAGGCAGTTATATCTGATCATCTTTCACACACTCGTTAGAGGCAGTTATATCTGATCATCTTTCACACACTCGTTAGAGGCACTTATATCTGATCATCTTTCACACACTCGTTAGAGGCACTTATATTTGATCATCTTTCACACACTCGTTAGAGGCAGTTATATCTGATCATCTTTCACACACTCGTTAGAGGCAGTTATATCTGATCTTTCACACACTCGTTAGAGGCACTTATATCTGATCATCTTTCACACACTCGTTAGAGGCACTTATATTTGATCATCTTTCACACACTCGTTAGAGGCAGTTATATCTGATCATCTTTCACACACTCGTTAGAGGCAGTTATATCTGATCATCTTTCACACACTCGTTAGAGGCACTTATATTTGATCATCTTTCACACACTCGTTAGAGGCAGTTATATTTGATCATCTTTCACACACTCGTTAGAGGCACTTATATTTGATCATCTTTCACACACTCGTTAGAGGCAGTTATATCTGATCATCTTTCACACACTCGTTAGAGGCACTTATATTTGATCATCTTTCACACACTCGTTAGAGGCACTTATATTTGATCATCTTTCACACACTCGTTAGAGGCAGTTATATCTGATCATCTTTCACACACTCGTTAGAGGCACTTATATCTGATCATCTTTCACACACTCGTTAGAGGCAGTTATATCTGATCATCTTTCACACACTCGTTAGAGGCACTTATATTTGATCATCTTTCACACACTCGTTAGAGGCAGTTATATTTGATCATCTTTCACACACTCGTTAGAGGCAGTTATATTTGATCATCTTTCACACACTCGTTAGAGGCACTTATATTTGATCATCTTTCACACACTCGTTAGAGGCAGTTATATCTGATCATCTTTCACACACTCGTTAGAGGCAGTTATATATGATCATCTTTCACACACTCGTTAGAGGCAGTTATATCTGATCATCTTTCACACACTCGTTAGAGGCAGTTATATCTGATCATCTTTCACACACTCGTTAGAGGCAGTTATATCTGATCATCTTTCACACACTCGTTAGAGGCACTTATATCTGATCATCTTTCACACACTCGTTAGAGGCACTTATATTTGATCATCTTTCACACACTCGTTAGAGGCAGTTATATTTGATCATCTTTCACACACTCGTTAGAGGCAGTTATATTTGATCATCTTTCACACACTCGTTAGAGGCAGTTATATTTGATCATCTTTCACACACTCGTTAGAGGCACTTATATTTGATCATCTTTCACACACTCGTTAGAGGCAGTTATATCTGATCATCTTTCACACACTCGTTAGAGGCACTTATATCTGATCCTCTTTCACACACTCGTTAGAGGCAGTTATATCTGATCATCTTTCACACACTCGTTAGAGGCAGTTATATTTGATCATCTTTCACACACTCGTTAGAGGCAGTTATATTTGATCATCTTTCACACACTCGTTAGAGGCAGTTATATTTGATCATCTTTTACACACTCGTTAGAGGCAGTTATATCTGATCATCTTTCACACACTCGTTAGAGGCACTTATATTTGATCATCTTTCACACACTCGTTAGAGGCAGTTATATCTGATCATCTTTCACACACTCGTTAGAGGCACTTATATCTGATCATCTTTCACACACTCGTTAGAGGCACTTATATTTGATCCTCTTTCACACACTCGTTAGAGGCAGTTATATCTGATCATCTTTCACACACTCGTTAGAGGCAGTTATATTTGATCATCTTTCACACACTCGTTAGAGGCAGTTATATCTGATCATCTTTCACACACTCAGAGGCACTTATATCTGAGTTAGAGGCAGTTATATCTGATCATCTTTCACACACTCGTTAGAGGCACTTATATTTGATCATCTTTCACACACTCGTTAGAGGCACTTATATTTGATCATCTTTCACACACTCGTTAGAGGCAGTTATATCTGATCATCTTTCACACACTCGTTAGGCGTCCTGCTACTTTTTTTAAATCGATTCAATGCAGAGCATCAGAATATGCTACAGATATTGGTAACCATTTTGATAATCTTTTTACAATGTTGCAGTCCATGACTAATATCTGGGAACTGTGCTCATGGAATGGTAACTTTGCTTATGGAATAGTAACTTTGCTTTATGGAATGGCAACTTGCTGCTAAAGATAAAAGGGCCAGTGCATTCTCACCCCTGCTCTGCTATGACTTGTATATTCACAAAATGACCTGGTAAAAACCTGTACACACAAAAGGAAAAGTGAGACCACTTACATCTGATACAAACTTGATGGTAGCGTCGCTGAGTGTTTTCAGCATAGGCGTGGCCTGTGCATAAAATAGGGACATTCTATTCGCCATTTCGTTGTTGACTGCAAAAATTTGATCGCCTCCATCATCCTAAAGTAATAAACAATGACAGCATTAAGTTTGTACCACTAAAACAATGCAAAGTTTATCACATTAAGTTTGTACCACTAAAACAATGCAAAGTTCATCATCAGCATTAAGTTTGTACCACTAAAACAATGCAAAGTTTATCAGCATTAAGTTTGTACCACTAAAACAATGCAAAGTTTATCAGCATTAAGTTTGTACCACTAAAACAATGCAAAGTTTATCAGCATTAAGTTTGTACCACTAAAACAATGCAAAGTTCATCATCAGCATTAAGTTTGTACCACTAAAACAATGCAAAGTTTATCAGCATTAAGTTTGTACCACTAAAACAATGCAAAGTTTATCAGCATTAAGTTTGCGCCACTAAAACAATGCAAAGTTTATCAGCATTAAGTTTGCGCCACTAAAACATGGCAAAGTTTATCAGCATTAAGTTTTAGCCCACTAAAACAATGCAAAGTTTATCAGCATTAAGTTTGTACCACTAAAACAATGCAAAGTTTATCAGCATTAAGTTTGTACCACTAAAACAATGCAAAGTTTATCAGCATTAAGTTTGTACCACTAAAACAATGCAAAGTTTATCACATTAAGTTTGTACCACTAAAACAATGCAAAGTTCATCATCAGCATTAAGTTTGTACCACTAAAACAATGCAAAGTTTATCAGCATTAAGTTTGTACCACTAAAACAATGCAAAGTTTATCAGCATTAAGTTTGTACCACTAAAACAATGCAAAGTTTATCAGCATTAAGTTTGTACCACTAAAACAATGCAAAGTTCATCATCAGCATTAAGTTTGTACCACTAAAACAATGCAAAGTTTATCAGCATTAAGTTTGTACCACTAAAACAATGCAAAGTTTATCAGCATTAAGTTTGCGCCACTAAAACAATGCAAAGTTTATCAGCATTAAGTTTGCGCCACTAAAACATGGCAAAGTTTATCAGCATTAAGTTTGCGCCACTAAAACAATGCAAAGTTTATCAGCATTAAGTTTGTACCACTAAAACAATGCAAAGTTTATCAGCATTAAGTTTGTACCACTAAAACAATGCAAAGTTTATCAGCATTAAGTTTGTACCACTAAAACAATGCAAAGTTTATCACATTAAGTTTGTACCACTAAAACAATGCAAAGTTTATCAGCATTAAGTTTGTACCACTAAAACAATGCAAACTTTATCAGCATTAAGTTTGTACCACTAAAACAATGCAAAGTTTATCAGCATTAATTTTGTACCACTAAAACAATGCAAAGTTTCTCAGCATTAAGTTTGTACCACTAAAACAATGCAAAGTTTATCAGCATTAAGTTTGTACCACTAAAACAATGCAAAGTTTATTAGCATTAAGTTTGTACCACTAAAACAATGCAAAGTTTATGTTTTTTTATAAAATGTATACAGAATCGTCAACAAGACATCAGGTGAACAAAAAGTTCTTAAAAACCAAATGAAGAAAGAGACCAACATCAACAATTGACTCGCAATAGAAAAACCAGGAACGATAGGTATTTGCCTCTTAGCATTAATTTCTACATCATCAACCACAATGAACAATTTGATCAGCGGTGTAGGAAGATATTTGCCATTGCAAATTCAAACCTACAAAAACGGTATGAGTTTCTTATTTCCAAGAGCCTTATTGGTTAATGGTTAATTAAAAATTTTGCCACATTTCTAGAAAATTGAAGAAACTTTCCTGAAAATGAATGAATTTCCCCCAAAATTGAAGAAAACTCCCTGAAGTAAATTAAGGAGATTAAAACCAAAAATGAATGAAATTTCCTGAAAAATGAATGAAATTTCACAAAAAATGAATGAAATTCCACAACAACTCAAGGAGATTTTCTGGAAATGAAGATTTCCTGAAGAAAAGATGTGAAAATAAATTTGTTAGACCTTTATCATTGGGTGGGACAGGAAGGGAGGGGGAATGATCTTTAAGTGGCCTCCCTGGCCCCACGTCACTGTTTGATTCCTTCATATTCATTGAATGCTCATCAGTATTTGTGTGAATATTTTCTCTAATCAGAAGCTTTGAATGGTATTTCATTTCATTTATTTGTTTTATCACAATACATTTTACTTTACATTTGAAAAAATTTATTGAGAAGTATTAGATATTTACCACCACGTAAGCACAGTATATGACCTATGATATGCCATCATTTCACTGGATGAATTTGAGCTAAGTGACTGATTTGCATATGATGCTTTTCCCTATGTTGTATGTAACCTTCACCTTTATCAATTCAATTTCCAACGGTGATGTTCAGCAAGTTATTCTTATAAAATAAAACACTAAATGGTGCAAAAAGTTTACGTTTTTCTCTTAAGGATGTTCTTTCAGTGTTGGCATGACTGGTATCAGACAGGTAGACATTACAGCCGCAAATACCTAAAACTTTTTGCATCTTCAATTAAAACATTTTCTGTAAATTTGTAGTTTACAATCAATTGATATGTTAAGAGAGTATTTAAATATAGTATGATGAAGTAACTGTGATTTACCATAGGTATGAAATTTTTTGAAAAAGATACTTAATTATTTATACAAATGAATCAATGAAGTACTTAACATTAGCAATTGTTAAGCAAGTGAGTGGAAATTAACTCCTCAAAAAACTGAAAGTTTCAAATTTAATATCTCCTGAACAGAATAAGATATCACAGTATAGCTTCATATGTTGTTTCTTGTCCTCAATCATCTCTCATACAAGTCTAATCATGATCTTTGTATATGCTTTCTTTCCACAGTTATGTTTTTCTACAACTTGAAGTATTGCTTTCCCAGATAAAACTTAGTCAGCTTACAAAATTAAAGGATTAGTTCAGTGGTCAAAAAGTTAATATTATATGAAAGAGGATTTTAAAAGAAACAAAATGGTAAAGAAAGCATTCAAAAATCTTATTCATTTAAGGAGATATTTCAAGTTTAAAAATCTTGTCTTATCTATGTAGAAATGACTGTTGTAGTAAGTCTACTATAGAAGGTTGGCGACCTCATCCTCACACTCTTAACAATTTGATGTATTTTAAAGAAAATTTATTGAACTTTTTTACTATTCAATTTATTTTTCCTCAAATTTTCTTCAGGTGTTATATTATAATTACCCTTTCTAAATTCTGTTTGACTACTTTCCTGACTTATCCTAATGGTTTTAAAGCCACAAAATCGCAGAACAAAATATGATAGAATACATAATGACTTTGAGGAATTTGAACCTTTCACATCACAACTAGTCTGATTTTAGCCGTTTCTATACAAATGATACTAAACTTTAAATTGATCTTCCTTAACGGTAAAGATTGCTTTCTTCACCATTTTGTTTCATTTGAACTTTGTCTTTTATAAACGATGAATTTGTTTGACCTCTAAACTAATCCTGTATGTATTTTTCAGAGTTGTTTTATTGCCCAAAGAATCACCCACAAAGTGAGCTTCCAATAAGTTCACAAAAAGGTTGGAAAGCCTAAACAGGTTTTTTCCCTATTAACTCCTCTCTCTTTTCAACTTTGTTGATGACTCTCCAGGCTATAAAGTAACACCATTACGCATTTGTGGCCTCCAATACAGGAAAGGTGAATTATCTAGTGCCAACATATTAATTAAATGAATTACATGGCTTGTCATCTTCATTCGGCTCAATGTTCTCCTGTAGTAACTGAAATCATTCTGGATGGCGGGATTTGTCATCTGAAAGGAGGAAAACAATTTAGTTGTTAATTAAATGTTTGTATTTGTACACGGACTTGACTTTATCATGAATGGTATTGTCTTACATTTTACCATTTTCCCACAAATTTGTAAATCACTTGCGATTTTTTAAGATTGAATTCTCATTAAGTTAGCCCTGGTGTATGGAATACAAACAGGGGACAAAAATCTATAAATGTGGTCTTGTGTGAGCTCATTATGTGACAGAAGTAACCAGGCCCGTAGCCAGGGGTTCATCCCAGCGAACGAACCCATTTTTTGTTAAGAAAGTGCCCTTTTGAAATCTAAAATATGATAAGCTCCTGGATTTTCAAGGTTTGTTGCTCTTTTAAATGAAAAATGAGCCCCCTTTCAAATTCCTGAACCCTTTTGTTGAAAAAGCCCTTTTAAAATCTCAAAAATAATAAGCACCTGCAATTTCAAGATTTTTTCCCTTTACAAGAAAAATAACTCCACTTTCAAATTTCTGGCTATGGGGCCTGGTACTAACAATGCCACATGGCTTACGGTTCCCAACTTGCTTCTATTCCACCTCCATCATGATGTCTTTTGATTGCAAGTTTGTGCACATCTAAGGCTTGCTTCCTGCAATGTGATTGGACGAAAGGGGACACACCCCCATTTTGCTTTGTACAAAAGCCTGTTACAAATGGATGTTGTCAAATCGAAACCTTATAGATGTTGTCAAATTGATACCTTGTAGATAGGTTGTTGTACTTTTTCATACTGAAGTTATTTTTCTCACTTTTTCAATGTTTAATTCTGTGTTAAAGTTTAAAATATTTAAATGAAAATATTGCACGTGTTTAGGACTTATCTCTGCATTTAAGAATTTACATGTGCACCTTGAAAGAATCATTATAAGAATGAATAAAATTGAAGGATTTATACAACAAACAGCAAGGTTGTCCAGTCACACACAAAATGACCTGTAAATTGTCAATTTGTAGGCTGGATTTGGTGAACATTTTCACTTTCTTTCTTGTATTTCTTCTAATAGATTCTAAAGCACGTATTCTAAAGCACGTTATCTAATGCTGCTTTTAATAGATTCTAAAGCACATTATCTAATGCTGCTTTTACAAATCCATACACATTGAAGGATTACAAAATTCAACATGAACTGATTTGCGAACACCATACAGCATAAAGCTGAAAATAGTCACTTCTACAGATCTAAAAAAATACTGTTGTTGAGATAAAAATACACAATGAATGTGCAGCAGTGTTTATTTTCTCCTGCAATGCACAATCATAATCGTTATGTGCAGAGTAACATTTTTAGCTCAAGTGAAAATGAAAGATGTTTTACATCATTTGATCCTGTTGTTTTTGTGATAAGGAGATGGGACTGACATATGCACTAGTCAGAACAAACTGAAAGCCTTATATTGAAAGTAATATCACTGCATCCAGTAAATTATGAAAATAGTACAATCATATGTCACGTTTGGCTTGAACCTCAAGATACAATTTTCAGATATGGAAAAGTACTTTCTTTAAAACACATAGAATTACAGCAATACTATCAACATTATAAAAGGCATCCAAATTACAAGAGTATCTCAAGACGATATTAATTCCTTCTCTACTAATGACATTACTTGCGTGCACAACTTATCACCCCTTCATCTCCCCCAACCAACTGCCTCGCCCATCAATATCTCCTCCCACCCTCCATCCCCTGTCTCCGCCCCGTCCCCCTCCATCCCCTCCCTCCATTCCCCGCCCCTCAATCTTCCATCTCCCTCCCTTCCATCTCCCCACCCTCGATCTTCCCATTCCTACCAACACCCCTACATCTAAAAGACCCTCCCCACACCCAGTCTCTCCACCTAGTATCTTACCTTGAGGTCATCAAATTTAAAGGTAAAATCTAAAATTTCAGCAAATTGCTTCGCAGAGGATTGTTGTGTTTCCAGATGCTCTGTGGGTTGCATATCCGACGAACACAGAATATAGAGAAGACCTTGAACTGCTCCATCTGCAAGTAAACATGTCAAATTTAAATGATCTCATGAATATGCCATGTGTCAAAGTGTTTGTATGTTACACCATGAATATGCAATGTGTCAAACTGTATGTATATCATCTCATGAATATGCAATGTGTCAAACTGTATATATCTCATCTCATGAATATGCAACATTGTCAAACTGTTTGTATCTCATCTCATAATATACCATGTGTCAAACTGTGTTTCTCATCTCATGAATATGCATTAAGTCAAACTGTTTGTATCTTATCTCATGAATATAAAATGAATCAAATTGTAAATATATCTCATCTCATGAATATGCAATATGTCAAACTGTGTGTATTTTATCTCATTAAAATGCAATGTGTCAAACTCTGTGTATCTTATCTCATTAATATGCAATGTGTCGAACTATGTATTTCATCTCATGAATATACAATGAGTCAAACTGTATATATCTCATCTCATGAATATGCAACATTTCAAACTCCCATCTCATAATATACCATGTGTCAAACTGTATGTTTCTCATCTCATGAATATGCACTGTGTCAAACTATTTGTATCTCATCTCATGAATATACAATGAGTCAAACTGTATATATCTTATCTCATGAATATGCAATGCATCAAACTGTGTATATCTTATCTCATGAGTATGCAATAGGTCAAACTGTATTTCATCTCATGAATACACAATGTGTCAAACTGTATGTATTTTATCCCATGAATATGCAATGTTTCAAAATGTATCTCGTTTCATGAATATAAAAATGTTCAAACTGCTAATCTTATCTCATGAATGTGCAATGTGTCAAACTGTATCTCCTTTCATGAATATACAAATATTCAAACTGCTAATCTCATCTCATAAATATGCAATGTGTCAAACTGTGTCTCTTTTCATGAATATGCAAATGTTTAAACTGCTAATTTTATATCATGAATATGCAATGTGTCAAATTGTATCTCGCTTCATGAATATACAAATGTTCAAACTGCTAATCTTATCTCATGAATATGCAATGTGTCAAACTGTTAACATCTCATCTATGGAAATGTAGAGATATTTTACGGGGTAGCTGACTTTGACAAAAACTATACTACAGTCAACATATTTTAAACAAGAACTGTCAGAAAGCTAGAATAGAGAATGCGCTTATTGAGGGAAGTATATACAGAAATAGGGGAGCAGGGGCAGATGCACTTACATTTTCATTTGCTTTGTTAATTTTCACAACATTTTACTACAAGCTTCAATATATCTTTGAGTTTCCATAGAGATATTTCACGAAAAAAAAGAGCACACAGTTACCTCACCCATACAGTAACTCAGAAAACATGTAAAAGCTAGCAGTTTTTATAACCATAACACTGCTTTTAGTTCTTCAATTGAACAAAAAAAAGGAGAGGCCCTAACTTGCCAATGTCAATAAAAGAATGTCATTAAGCCCCTTTTCCAACCTTTACCCTTCGCCAATCCCTACACTTTCCCAGAACTACATCCTGGATTGTAATACAACTTCCAATTTAAGAAAATATGTGTGTAAAGCAAGAATGAAAAATGTACAATAACATTAAAGCAAAATTATGCAAAACAGTGGTGCTTAACGTATGACAAACTAGACATTGGAAACAATACAAATCCCGTCACTGCTAATAATGCATATTCCAGACTGTCCCACAGTCCATCCCAACCTGTCCCAAATGTCATCCGACATCTATACTCCATGCAATCACACCTGAAAACTAGATACTGTATGTCATTCCACCACTTGCAAAACTCACATGCCATTACAACTGAAATCTAGATGACATCCCACCACATGCCATTCTACCCTGTCCCACATGTCGACCCACCCTGTTCCACATGCCAACCCACCCTGTTCCACATGCCAACCCACCCTGTTCCTCATGCCAACCCACTCTGTTCCACATGCCAAACCACCCTGTCCAACATGCCAACGCATCCTGACCAACATCAAACCGCACCCTGCCCTACATACAATTCCACCCTGTCCCACATAAATCACACCCTCATCCTAATTCCTTCAGCTACTTTATCATCATGAAATTGTCATCTTCTACCCCACATTTGACTTATTGTTTATATTTCCCAAACCCCTAATTTAAAATTCTTAAGAAGCGAGGAAACTCTTATTTGCTTAGAACTTTATTCATGGCAAGACAAACATTTTGATTTCTACTCATGTCAGGAATGTCAATATCATAACAAAATTAGAAATGTGAAAGTCTTGCCTGCTATATATTTTGATCTCAGGTCAAACATTCTGCAGCAAAGTTTAATTTTATGCAAATAACCTAATTAATATGCACACTATACCTCACAATTAAGTGTGAACAATGCTTTCACATACACTGTATGATCATTTGTTTAAGCAAAATCACCATACTCACTTTAATTCAAGAGATACCACAGATACAAATATTTCATTGCTATGCAAATAAGCTAATTAGTATGCACACACAACCCCTGAACAGTACCAATGTCCTCTACCACTGAACCAAGTTATTATTTCAGGTTAATTATTTTGTACAAAAGTCTATTGTTATGCAAATACCCTAATTAATATGCACACTACACCTCACCAGTGAGTGTAGACAATGCTCTTCACATATATGATCATTTGTGTAAACAAAATCCCCACAACCACTTTTATTTAAGAGATATCATAAATACAAATATTTTCATAGTTATGCAAATAAGCTTATTAGTATGTACACACAACCTCCCAATCATGCTGAACAATGCCACCTACCATTGTAAACACTTACCCTCAGATTAAATCAATCTTTATGCAAATAACCTGAATGTACACCATTCACCATTAAGTTAAGTAGACAATGCTTTAATAAATGATCGATTATTTGTGTAAACAAAATTTTAATTCAAAAGATATCATGACAAATATTTTCATTAGTATGCAAATAAGCTAATTAGTATGTACACACAACCCCATAATCATGCTCATTTAAACACTACCCATGTCAATTTACTCTACCCATTCATAACATAAAAAAACAACAAACTTTAATGTACACCATTTTCATTGTTATGAAAATTTTAACACAAACAAGCTTTTGAACAAAAACTTAACCAAAACTTTAGCCTGACAAATATTTCCATTGTTGTGCAAATAAGCTAATTAGTATGCACACGCAACACATGCAACCCTCCAATCATGTTTGTTTGTTTGGTGGGGGCTTAACAACACTACGACAACAAGGGTCAAATTGTGTCTGAGAGGTTACATCATTTTAGAGGTAGAAAGGGAAAGAAAACAGAGGGAGATTGAGAGAAATACAAGATTTAAAAGTCAGAAAGCAGGGATTGAGAGAGGAGGTGAATGGGTGAAAAAAAAACAAAGTAGAGAGAGGGGTGGGAGGAGGACTACATATGGTTGTAGAGAAAGCATCACGAATGAAAGAGATAATTTTTTAATCATGCTCATTTGATCAGTGCCCATGTCCTCTACCCCTATGCCAAGTCACATGAATGTACAACATTCATAACTTAAGTTATGAAAAGTTTAACCAAAACTTAAACCAAAATTTTATTTAACCAGATGTTGATGCCAACGCTGAAGGTAGTAAAACAGCTCTACTATTCTTCAAATAGTTGAGCTAAAAAGGAAACATTAGGAACTGTTGACTTCAAGGTTTGGTTGGTTGGTTTGTTGATGTTTAACGAACCGCTACAGTCAGAGTCAAATGTGCCAAGAGGGTGTTAGAAATTTAAGGTGCTAGAGTTAGGATGGAGGTGGATGGGAGAGGGAGAGGGGATAGGAAGGAGAGAAAAATAGAATGAAAAAGAAAGGTGCAAAAAGATTTGACTTTAAGAACATCTTTTGCAGCAAAAAGTGACAAGTGTTGATGCATGGTATGACCAAGGTTAAAAACAATTTAAGCACACTGCTTTGGTATTAAATGTTGTGGATATACACAATGAAGTACATACACTTCATTGCAAGAAAAAATATCCACTGATAACATTACATAACAAGATTACAGGCTAAGAAGGGTTAATCACCCCATAAAAAGCCCAAACTAACACCACACCACCACCACAACACACAAAAAAAAAAAAACCAAAGACGCCCAGAGTTAGTAAAGAACTTATCAATGTTGACCTTGAAATTGTGAACAGAACTGGAGCTAACTACCCACTCAGGCAAACCATTCCACTCATTAACAACTCTTTGAGAAAAGCTGAAACGCCGAATATCTATCCGTGAGAACTTTTTGGTCAACTTCAAACTGTTACCATGTGTCACATGAGGATTAGCTGAAACATGCAAGAAACAACAGGAAGTCAAAGCATCACTATCAGATAGAAACTCAAAAACCTGAATCATATCACTACGTACTCTTCAAAACTCAAGCGTGGTCAAACCAAGAATTCGCAACCTAGATTCATAAGAGAGATTCCCTACTTCGGGAATAAGTCTAGTGGCTCTTCGCTGAACCTGCTCCAAAATGAACTTATCCTTCTCATAAAAGGGACTCCAAGCCTGAAGAGCATACTCAAGTTGAGCCTTAACTGCTTATACAAATTAAGAACAATCTCTCTACCAAAAAAACAAAAAATTCTTCTAATCGAACCAAGCATTTGCCCTTGCAGCTGCTAAAACACACTGTTTAGAAGGCTTCAGAATGCTAGTAATAACAACACCTAGATCCCTTTCTTGATCAACACAACCAAGATTTGAACCATTCATGCAGTAATCAAAAGCCATATTGTTCTGACCAAAATGATTAACTTTGCATTTATCAACATTGAATGACATTTGCCATGTTTGGGACCAAGAAACTAACTTATCCAGATCAGTTTGCAAAAGTGAAGAATCCCTAGCATCATCAACAATCCTGTCCAGCTTAGTGTCATCAGCAAATTTACAAATCCTGGAGCCAAGGGAAACATCAATAAGATTAATGAAGATTAAGAAAAGAAGCGGACCCAATACAGAACTCTGAGGAACACCACTTGTAACCTTCTTTCATGGAAATACTTCACCATTAACAACAACTCTTTGTGACCTGTCAACTAACCGAGAATATATCCAAGTGGCACACTTCCCCTTCACACCAAGTGCTCTTGTTTTCATCATGAGCCTGCCTAATGGAACCTGATCAAATGCTTTTGGGAAATCTAAATAGATAACATTTACATTATGACCAGAATCAACTTGTTTAGTAACATCATCAAGAAACTCAAATAATTTAGAACACAAGACCTCTTAGGTAAGAACCCATGCTGGGACAAATTCAACAAATCATTGACCAGTAAATGATCTAGTACAACATCCTTAACAGTGGACTCCATGACCTTGCACACAACACCGTGGTAAGACTCACTGGCCTATAGTCACAAGGCAAACTGTGGTCACCCTTTTCAATAATAGGAGTGACATTAGCAATTCTCCAATCACTAGAAACAACACCAACATCAAAGCTCTTTGAAAAGGTAATACTCAGGGGAACAGAAAGAACATCAGGACACTCACATAAGACAGCAGGATGTATACCATATGGACCGGGTGCTTTATTTGAATTCAAACCCTTCAACTTCTTAGACACAAGATCAACTAAAAAATCAACATTCTTAATGGATACTGGAGAGTGCACACTAAGATAATCCACAACATCATCAGCAGGGGACTCCTTAGTAAAAACAGACACAAAGTAGTTATTTAAAACTTCAGCCATATCCATACCACTATTGATAGTAACACTATCTTTACCCTGAAGGGGACCAAAACCTCCTAGGTTTTTTGCTTTGAGCGTACATAAGAATAAAACAACTTAGGATTAATCTTAACCTCTTTGGACAAATATTTTTCAAAAAGCACTTTAGTATCTCCTATAAAACCCTTAGTGAACTTTTCATGATCCTTATACCTAGCAAGCTCCGCAAGACACCCACTACATTTATAACAAAGCCACAACTTCTTCTTTTCCTGAAAAGCCAGCAAAACCTCCCTAGACATCCACACAGGCCGACTAGCCTACAGACTTTCTTTAATGAGACAAACCTATTTACACCCTCCAAAACTATAATTCGGAAAACATCCCATGCTATAGAAGGATCAAATTCACTTGGCAAAGAAGTCCAATCGAATGACAAATTATCCTTAAGTGCAGCAAAGTCAACATTCTTAGAATCTAAAACCAGTTAATTAGCCGGAGAAACCTTTGTGAAGCATTATAAATCAAAACTAATGAGGCCATGATCACTACACCCTACCTTACCACTACTTAGCACATTTCTGAACATATTTTCTTCACTACTGAAAATCAAATCCAGACAATTTGCACCACACGTGGGAAACAACACATGCTGGGTAAAAAAGCAGTCAGATACAGCTTCCAGAAAATCTTTACCATGTGGACCACTAGTACAAAGATTCTAATCAATGTCTGGAAAATTAAAATCTCTACAACCCATAAGCCTCCTAGAGCAACTTTCCTAAAGCAGTCAAGTATTTTCTGATTGTTCTCAGGACTAGAATTTAGTGATCTATACACAACACCAACAAGCACTGAACTACCGACATCGCCATCAACAATAAGCTCACACCAAAGGCAATTTGAAAAACCAAAAGAAAACTGAGCAGTCCTATCTATGCAATAGAAGACCACCTCCTCTACCATTGAGAGTATCTAATCTGTCTTGTCTGAAAACTGAGTAACCTGCAATATGTATTTTTGAATCACTAATTTTACTATAAATCCAACTCTCAGTAATACCAATTATATCAGGTCTACTAATTGAAACTTCAGCCAGAAGCTCATCACGCTTATTCAAAATGCTATGGACATTTAAAAACATAACCTTAATTCTACCACTAGAACAATCCCTATCCACAGAAACATGCCTGACAGGTGGGTTTAAACTCTCACTCCCATGACTAGTTTAAAGGACTCAGATCCTTAATTGCCCTATTGACACCCCTAACAAGAACACGAGCACCTTTCCTAGTTAAATCCAAACTATCTCTCATGAACCCATCAACCCGAGATTCAAACTTATGCCAGAAATGTACAAAACCGAACTCAAATAGACGACAAAAACTCTATAACCAACTATTGATCAACAAAATCTTATCTATCATGAAGGAACTACCCCTACGCGGCAACAGACCAACAACTAGAACCCTACAACCTGTGTAACAAATCCACAGAATAACAAATCCATGAAACTACGCCTAACAGAATCAACATTTCTCCTTAAAATATCATTTGTACCAATTGAAACTACGAAGGTATCTTCACCCTTACATAAAGTCTCAACACGAGAACTTACATCATCAACTCTAGCTCCTGGAAGACATACCCTAATCCTTCTACTACAATCTATTCCACAAAATTCTGTGTCAACATACCTAATAAGTGAATCCCCTATCCATAACATCTCGTCCCTAACAAAATCCACAGGCAACGTACCAGATGAATCAACAACCTCACGACCAATGATACCTGTACATTCATCAACTACAGACAACCCTACATCAGGTTTGTCAACAGAATCTGATCCAAGACTATCTACCTGAACAGAACCCCTATCAAATTCCTCACCCAAAGAACTATCAACATCAAATGTCTGACTACCCACATCTAAGCCACAAAACTTAGTCTGCACACTAGTACCAACCTTTTCAACGATACTACAACCAGAAAATCTCAACTCCAAAGCCTTTAACTTTAACCCTGTACACTTTGAACAGACAAATACAAAACTATCAACCAAAGCTTCATCAAAACTACATGTCACACCCGATAGCATCCAAAATTGACAAATCTGTCTGCAATTTCAAGAAACAACCAAATTTCTACTAATTTTGATTGTATTTAGAGTTTTGTTCATGATTTCCAAATTATTCTCAAATATTCTGACTAATTTTGCCTCTACCATTAAGTAGTCTTTAAACATCTTAAAGGACCATGAAGACAACATGGGCCTAATTGGTTTATAATATGATCTAAACCATTAAAACAACAAAATATTCCATTAAAATTGGTTACAAAATTGACCAATTTACAGCACTTTTAATTTGTAGCTGTAATTGCACAATAATAAGTGACATCAAGGGTAAAGGAACCTTCATTACCTTTTGTAAAACCTTTTGTTTTTTATCCCTCTGTCAATGTTGTCTGATATAAAAAAAACTGGACTTCGGGCAAAATTTGATGGGAACTTTGTCACACCCCAAATCATCATGCATCTAGAAAAAACATTCTGAAATTCACAAGAAGCTGAATTTGAAGATCAGAATTAAAAAAATTATATAAAGATTTTGAGATGTGTTCCTCACAAATTCCAGACAAATCAAATCATGAAACTTTGTTTAGTTATTTAGTTGAAAACTAAATAAGCTTTTCACAAATTTTAAAGACTATTCTACTCAGAATTCCATGCTCTTTCACATATCTTAAATCTATTTGTCCATTGTCCTTTAAGTAAATTCACATATAATAACTACAACTACAGACATAAATGAACACTTTCAGATGATAATCTGCCAAGTTGATGGGGGGATATGCTCTTGGAATTCATCTCACCTGTACCGATCAATTTTCTTTATGTATGCAACGATCAATTTTCTTTATCTATGCAACGATCAATTTTCTTCATCTATGCAATCTATAAGTTTCATTTCATTTACATCTAAATTTCAAGGCTTAGAAAAGATGACTTGAGGCCTTTAGAAGAGCAAAGAAACACCTCAAACAAAATAACACCTGAAGTTAAATGCCAATGTACACCTACTCTTTAATTACCTTTCACAAAGACCTTTACAGTTTTAGTAAAATAGTCATGAATTTTGAAAATAGAATACATCTTTAATTTTCAAAGTTACAGGTGCTCAACATTTTAGAAGTTTTGTAATACACAATTTACCTGTGATAAATGAAAGTAAAATTTTATCTTTGTTTCTTCAGAAATTGAAACTAATTTAAATGTCTTTTCCAGTAAGATAATAACTGGTACTCATTCAAAAAATCTTTGTTTTTATTAATGAACATCAACAACTAGGTCAAATGTACCTTCAAAGTGAGGCCAAAATAGAGGATATATAAATAAAGTATATATAAATTTCTAGTTGCTGACCAAGTCAGATATTTGTGCCAACGATAAAATCTTTTACTGCCATTATAGAAGAAAAACAATTCTTTTAACATGGGCGCTTTAACAAGGTTTAACATCAGTTTGACAGATCTTGAGGATATTTGTTCAGTTCACATTGTCCTAAAAGACACAAGCCTCACATGCATTAAAGTGAAGTAAACCAATATTTTGCAGTTGAAGCAGAAGGATTGGGATTGCCTTCAAAAGATAAATCTGTAAGAAACTTGTTTAACTACAAACAATTCATGTTTAGTCTTACAAATATCTTAGGTGATCATCATTGTTTCTATGTGTCTTACACATGTCTTAGGTGATCATCATTGTTTCCTTGTGTCTTACAAATATCTTGGGTGATCATCATTGTTTCCATGTGTCTTACAAATATCTTGGGTGATCATCATTGTTTCCATGTGTCTTACAAATATCTTAGGTGATCATCATTGTTTCCATGTGTCTTACAAATATCATAGGTGATCATCATTGTTTCCATGTGTCTTACAAATATCTTAGGTGATTATCATTGTTTCTATGTGTCTTACACATGTCTTAGGTGATCATCATTGTTTCCATGTGTCTTACAAATATCTTAGGTGATCATCATTGTTTCCTTGTGTCTTACAAATATCTTAGGTGATTATCATTGTTTCCATGTGTCTTACACATGTCTTACCAATATCTTAGGTGATCATCATTGTTTCCATGTGTCTTATCATTGTTTCCATGTGTCTTACACATATCTTAGGTGATCATCATTGTTTCCATGTGTCTTACAAATATCTTAGGTGATCATCATTGTTTCCATGTGTCTTACAAATATCTTAGGTGATAGTCATTGTTTCCATGTGTCTTACAAATATCTTAGGTGATCATCATTGTTTCCATGTGTCTTACAAATATCATAGGTGATCATCATTGTTTCCATGTGTCTTACAAATATCTTAGGTGATTATCATTGTTTCCATGTGTCTTACACATGTCTTAGGTGATCATCATTGTTTCCTTGTGTCTTACAAATATCTTGGGTGATCATCATTGTTTCCATGTGTCTTACAAATATCTTGGGTGATCATCATTGTTTCCTTGTGTCTTACAAATATCTTAGGTGATCATCATTGTTTCCATGTGTCTTACAAATATCTTGGGTGATCATCATTGTTTCCATGTGTCTTACAAATATCTTAGGTGATAATCATTGTTTCCATGTGTCTTACACATATCTTAGGTGATCATCATTGTTTCCATGTGTCTTACAGATATCTTGGGTGATAATCATTGTTTCCATGTGTCTTACAAATATCTTAGGTGATCATCATTGTTTCCATGTGTCTTACACATATCTTAGTGATCATCATTGTTTCCATGTGTCTTACAAATATCTTAGGTGATCATCATTGTTTCCATGTGTCTTACAAATATCTTAGTCATCATTGTTTCCATGTGTCTTACAAATATCTTAGGTGATAGTCATTGTTTCCATGTGTCTTACAAATATCTTAGGTGATCATCATTGTTTCCATGTGTCTTACAAATATCTTAGGTGATCATCATTGTTTCCATGTGTCTTACAGATATCTTAGGTGATAATCATTGTTTCCATGTGTCTTACAAATATCTTAGGTGATAGTCATTGTTTCCATGTGTCTTACAAATATCTTAGGTGATCATCATTGTTTCCATGTGTCTTACAAATATCTTAGGTGATAATCATTGTTTCCATGTGTCTTACAAATATCTTGGGTGATAATCATTGTTTCCATGTGTCTTACAAATATCTTGGGTGATAGTCATTGTTTCCATGTGTCTTACAAATATCTTAGGTGATCATCATTGTTTCCATGTGTCTTACAAATATCTTAGGTGATCATCATTGTTTCCATGTGTCTTACAGATATCTTGGGTGATAATCATTGTTTCCATGTGTCTTACAAATATCTTGGGTGATAATCATTGTTTCCATGTGTCTTACAAATATCTAAGGTGATAGTCATTGTTTCCATGTGTCTTACAAATATCTTAGGTGATCATCATTGTTTCCATGTGTCTTACAAATATCTTAGGTGATCATCATTGTTTCCATGTGTCTTACAAATATCTTAGGTGATCATCATTGTTTCCATGTGTCTTACACATATCTTAGGTGATAATCATTGTTTCCATGTGTCTTACAAATATCTTGGGTGATAATCATTGTTTCCTTGTGTCTTACACATATCTTAGGTGATCATCATTGTTTCCATGTGTCTTACAAATATCTTAGGTGATCATCATTGTTTCCATAAGTCTTACAAATATCTTAGGTGATCATCATTGTTTCCATGTGTCTTACAGATATCTTAGGTGATAATCATTGTTTCCATGTGTCTTACAAATATCTTAGGTGATAGTCATTGTTTCCATGTGTCTTACAAATATCTTAGGTGATCATCATTGTTTCCATGTGTCTTACAAATATCTTAGGTAATAATCATTGTTTCCATGTGTCTTACAAATATCTTGGGTGATAATCATTGTTTCCATGTGTCTTACAAATATCTTGGGTGATAGTCATTGTTTCCATGTGTCTTACAAATATCTTAGGTGATCATCATTGTTTCCATGTGTCTTACAAATATCTTAGGTGATCATCATTGTTTCCATGTGTCTTACAGATATCTTGGGTGATAATCATTGTTTCCATGTGTCTTACAAATATCTTGGGTGATAATCATTGTTTCCATGTGTCTTACAAATATCTTGGGTGATCATCATTGTTTCCATGTGTCTTACAAATATCTTAGGTGATCATCATTGTTTCCATGTGTCTTACAAATATCATAGGTGATCATCATTGTTTCCATGTGTCTTACAAATATCTTAGGTGATTATCATTGTTTCTATGTGTCTTACACATGTCTTAGGTGATCATCATTGTTTCCATGTGTCTTACAAATATCTTAGGTGATCATCATTGTTTCCTTGTGTCTTACAAATATCTTGGGTGATCATCATTGTTTCCATGTGTCTTACCAATATCTTAGGTGATCATCATTGTTTCCATGTGTCTTACACATATCTTAGGTGATCATCATTGTTTCCATGTGTCTTACAAATATCTTAGGTGATCATCATTGTTTCCATGTGTCTTACAAATATCTTAGGTGATAGTCATTGTTTCCATGTGTCTTACAAATATCTTAGGTGATCATCATTGTTTCCATGTGTCTTACAAATATCATAGGTGATCATCATTGTTTCCATGTGTCTTACAAATATCTTAGGTGATTATCATTGTTTCCATGTGTCTTACACATGTCTTAGGTGATCATCATTGTTTCCTTGTGTCTTACAAATATCTTGGTGATCATCATTGTTTCCATGTGTCTTACAAATATCTTGGGTGATCATCATTGTTTCCTTGTGTCTTACAAATATCTTAGGTGATCATCATTGTTTCCATGTGTCTTACAAATATCTTGGGTGATCATCATTGTTTCCATGTGTCTTACAAATATCTTAGGTGATAATCATTGTTTCCATGTGTCTTACACATATCTTAGGTGATCATCATTGTTTCCATGTGTCTTACAGATATCTTGGGTGATAATCATTGTTTCCATGTGTCTTACAAATATCTTAGGTGATCATCATTGTTTCCATGTGTCTTACACATATCTTAGGTGATCATCATTGTTTCCATGTGTCTTACAAATATCTTAGGTGATCATCATTGTTTCCATGTGTCTTACAAATATCTTAGGTGATAGTCATTGTTTCCATGTGTCTTACAAATATCTTAGGTGATCATCATTGTTTCCATGTGTCTTACAAATATCTTAGGTGATCATCATTGTTTCCATGTGTCTTACAGATATCTTAGGTGATAATCATTGTTTCCATGTGTCTTACAAATATCTTAGGTGATAGTCATTGTTTCCATGTGTCTTACAAATATCTTAGGTGATCATCATTGTTTCCATGTGTCTTACAAATATCTTAGGTGATAATCATTGTTTCCATGTGTCTTACAAATATCTTGGGTGATAATCATTGTTTCCATGTGTCTTACAAATATCTTGGGTGATAGTCATTGTTTCCATGTGTCTTACAAATATCTTAGGTGATCATCATTGTTTCCATGTGTCTTACAAATATCTTAGGTGATCATCATTGTTTCCATGTGTCTTACAGATATCTTGGGTGATAATCATTGTTTCCATGTGTCTTACAAATATCTTGGGTGATAATCATTGTTTCCATGTGTCTTACAAATATCTAAGGTGATAGTCATTGTTTCCATGTGTCTTACAAATATCTTAGGTGATCATCATTGTTTCCATGTGTCTTACAAATATCTTAGGTGATCATCATTGTTTCCATGTGTCTTACAAATATCTTAGGTGATCATCATTGTTTCCATGTGTCTTACACATATCTTAGGTGATAATCATTGTTTCCATGTGTCTTACAAATATCTTGGGTGATAATCATTGTTTCCTTGTGTCTTACACATATCTTAGGTGATCATCATTGTTTCCATGTGTCTTACAAATATCTTAGGTGATCATCATTGTTTCCATAAGTCTTACAAATATCTTAGGTGATCATCATTGTTTCCATGTGTCTTACAGATATCTTAGGTGATAATCATTGTTTCCATGTGTCTTACAAATATCTTAGGTGATAGTCATTGTTTCCATGTGTCTTACAAATATCTTAGGTGATCATCATTGTTTCCATGTGTCTTACAAATATCTTAGGTAATAATCATTGTTTCCATGTGTCTTACAAATATCTTGGGTGATAATCATTGTTTCCATGTGTCTTACAAATATCTTGGGTGATAGTCATTGTTTCCATGTGTCTTACAAATATCTTAGGTGATCATCATTGTTTCCATGTGTCTTACAAATATCTTAGGTGATCATCATTGTTTCCATGTGTCTTACAGATATCTTGGGTGATAATCATTGTTTCCATGTGTCTTACAAATATCTTGGGTGATAATCATTGTTTCCATGTGTCTTACACATATCTTAGGTGATCATCATTGTTTCCTTGTGTCTTACACATATCTTAGGTGATCATCATTGTTTCCATGTGTCTTACAAATATCTTAGGTGATAGTCATTGTTTCCATGTGTCTTACAAATATCTTAGGTGATCATCATTGTTTCCATGTGTCTTACAAATATCTTAGGTGATCATCATTGTTTCCATGTGTCTTACAAATATCTTAGGTGATCATCATTGTTTCCATGTGTCTTACACATATCTTAGGTGATTATCATTGTTTCCATGTGTCTTACAGATATCTTGGGTGATAATCATTGTTTCCTTGTGTCTTACACATATCTTAGGTGATCATCATTGTTTCCATGTGTCTTACAAATATCTTAGGTGATCATCATTGTTTCCATGTGTCTTACAAATATCTTGGGTGATCATCATTGTTTCCTTGTGTCTTACAAATATCTTGGGTGATCATCATTGTTTCCATGTGTCTTACAAATATCTTGGGTGATCATCATTATTTCCATGTGTCTTACAAATATCTTAGGTGATCATCATTGTTTCCATGTGTCTTACAGATATCTTGGGTGATAATCATTGTTTCCTTGTGTCTTACACATATCTTAGGTGATCATCATTGTTTCCATGTGTCTTACAAATATCTTAGGTGATAGTCATTGTTTCCATGTGTCTTACACATATCTTAGGTGATAATCATTGTTTCCATGTGTCTTACAGATATCTTGGGTGATAATCATTGTTTCCTTGTGTCTTACACATATCTTAGGTGATCATCATTGTTTCCATGTGTCTTACAAATATCTTAGGTGATAGTCATTGTTTCCATGTGTCTTACACATATCTTAGGTGATCATCATTGTTTCCATGTGTCTTACAAATATCTTAGGTGATCATCATTGTTTCCATGTGTCTTACACATATCTTAGGTGATCATCATTGTTTCCTTGTGTCTTACAAATATCTTAGGTGATAATCATTGTTCCCATGTGTCTTACAAATATCTTAGGTGATCATCATTGTTTCCATGTGTCTTACAAATATCTTAGGTGATCATCATTGTTTCCATGTGTCTTACAAATATCTTAGGTGATCATCATTGTTTCCATGTGTCTTACAAATATCTTGGGTGATCATCATTGTTTCCATGTGTCTTACAAATATCTTAGGTGATAATCATTGTTTCCATGTGTCTTACACATATCTTAGGTGATCATCATTGTTTCCATGTGTCTTACAGATATCTTGGGTGATAATCATTGTTTCCATGTGTCTTACAAATATCTTGGGTGATAATCATTGTTTCCATGTGTCTTACAAATATCTAAGGTGATAGTCATTGTTTCCATGTGTCTTACAAATATCTTAGGTGATCATCATTGTTTCCATGTGTCTTACAAATATCTTAGGTGATCATCATTGTTTCCATGTGTCTTACAAATATCTTAGGTGATCATCATTGTTTCCATGTGTCTTACACATATCTTAGGTGATAATCATTGTTTCCATGTGTCTTACAAATATCTTGGGTGATAATCATTGTTTCCTTGTGTCTTACACATATCTTAGGTGATCATCATTGTTTCCATGTGTCTTACAAATATCTTAGGTGATCATCATTGTTTCCATAAGTCTTACAAATATCTTAGGTGATCATCATTGTTTCCATGTGTCTTACAGATATCTTAGGTGATAATCATTGTTTCCATGTGTCTTACAAATATCTTAGGTGATAGTCATTGTTTCCATGTGTCTTACAAATATCTTAGGTGATCATCATTGTTTCCATGTGTCTTACAAATATCTTAGGTAATAATCATTGTTTCCATGTGTCTTACAAATATCTTGGGTGATAATCATTGTTTCCATGTGTCTTACAAATATCTTGGGTGATAGTCATTGTTTCCATGTGTCTTACAAATATCTTAGGTGATCATCATTGTTTCCATGTGTCTTACAAATATCTTAGGTGATCATCATTGTTTCCATGTGTCTTACAGATATCTTGGGTGATAATCATTGTTTCCATGTGTCTTACAAATATCTTGGGTGATAATCATTGTTTCCATGTGTCTTACACATATCTTAGGTGATCATCATTGTTTCCTTGTGTCTTACACATATCTTAGGTGATCATCATTGTTTCCATGTGTCTTACAAATATCTTAGGTGATAGTCATTGTTTCCATGTGTCTTACAAATATCTTAGGTGATCATCATTGTTTCCATGTGTCTTACAAATATCTTAGGTGATCATCATTGTTTCCATGTGTCTTACAAATATCTTAGGTGATCATCATTGTTTCCATGTGTCTTACACATATCTTAGGTGATTATCATTGTTTCCATGTGTCTTACAGATATCTTGGGTGATAATCATTGTTTCCTTGTGTCTTACACATATCTTAGGTGATCATCATTGTTTCCATGTGTCTTACAAATATCTTAGGTGATCATCATTGTTTCCATGTGTCTTACAAATATCTTGGGTGATCATCATTGTTTCCTTGTGTCTTACAAATATCTTGGGTGATCATCATTGTTTCCATGTGTCTTACAAATATCTTGGGTGATCATCATTATTTCCATGTGTCTTACAAATATCTTAGGTGATCATCATTGTTTCCATGTGTCTTACAGATATCTTGGGTGATAATCATTGTTTCCTTGTGTCTTACACATATCTTAGGTGATCATCATTGTTTCCATGTGTCTTACAAATATCTTAGGTGATAGTCATTGTTTCCATGTGTCTTACACATATCTTAGGTGATAATCATTGTTTCCATGTGTCTTACAGATATCTTGGGTGATAATCATTGTTTCCTTGTGTCTTACACATATCTTAGGTGATCATCATTGTTTCCATGTGTCTTACAAATATCTTAGGTGATCATCATTGTTTCCATGTGTCTTACAAATATCTTAGGTGATCATCATTGTTTCCATGTGTCTTACAAATATCTTAGGTGATCATCATTGTTTCCATGTGTCTTACAAATATCTTAGGTGATCATCATTGTTTCCATGTGTCTTACAAATATCTTAGGTGATCATCATTGTTTCCATGTGTCTTACAGATATCTTGGGTGATAATCATTGTTTCCATGTGTCTTACAAATATCTTGGGTGATAATCATTGTTTCCATGTGTCTTACACATATCTTAGGTGATCATCATTGTTTCCTTGTGTCTTACACATATCTTAGGTGATCATCATTGTTTCCATGTGTCTTACAAATATCTTAGGTGATAGTCATTGTTTCCATGTGTCTTACAAATATCTTAGGTGATCATCATTGTTTCCATGTGTCTTACAAATATCTTAGGTGATAGTCATTGTTTCCATGTGTCTTACACATATCTTAGGTGATCATCATTGTTTCCATGTGTCTTACAAATATCTTAGGTGATCATCATTGTTTCCATGTGTCTTACACATATCTTAGGTGATCATCATTGTTTCCTTGTGTCTTACACATATCTTAGGTGATAATCATTGTTCCCATGTGTCTTACAAATATCTTAGGTGATCATCATTGTTTCCATGTGTCTTACAAATATCTTAGGTGATCATCATTGTTTCCATGTGTCTTACAAATATCTTAGGTGATCATCATTGTTTCCATGTGTCTTACAAATATCTTAGGTGATCATCATTGTTTCCATGTGTCTTACAAATATCTTAGGTGATCATCATTGGTTCCATATGTCTTACAAATACCTTAGGTGATCATCATTGTTTCCTTGTGTCTTACAAATATCTTAGGTGATCATCATTGTTTCCATGTGTCTTACAAATATCTTAGGTGATCATCATTGTTTCCATGTGTCTTACAAATATCTTAGGTGATAGTCATTGTTTCCATGTGTCTTACACATATCTTAGGTGATTATCATTGTTTCCATGTGTCTTACAAATATCTTAGGTGATCATCATTGTTTCCTTGTGTCTTACAAATATCTTAGGTGATCATCATTGTTTCCATGTGTCTTACAAATATCTTAGGTGATCATCATTGTTTCCATGTGTCTTACAAATATCTTGGGTGATCATCATTGTTTCCATGTGTCTTACAAATATCTTGGGTGATCATCATTGTTTCCATGTGTCTTACAAATATCTTGGGTGATCATCATTGTTTCCATGTGTCTTACAAATATCTTGGGTGATCATCATTGTTTCCATGTGTCTTACAAATATCTTAGGTGATAATCATTGTTTCCATGTGTCTTACAAATATCTTGGGTGATCATCATTGTTTCCATGTGTCTTACAAATATCTTAGGTGATAATCATTGTTTCCATGTGTCTTACAAATATCTTAGGTGATCATCATTGTTTCCATGTGTCTTACAAATATCTTAGGTGATAATCATTGTTTCCATGTGTCTTACACATGTCTTAGGTGATAATCATTGTTTCCATGTGTCTTACAAATATCTTAGGTGATAATCATTGTTTCCATGTGTCTTACAAATATCTTAGGTGATAATCATTGTTTCCATGTGTCTTACAAATATCTTAGGTGATCATCATTGTTTCCATGTGTCTTACAAATATCTTAGGTGATAATCATTGTTTCCATGTGTCTTACAAATATCTTGGGTGATCATCATTGTTTCCATGTGTCTTACACATATCTTAGGTGATCATCATTGTTTCCATGTGTCTTACAAATATCTTAGGTGATCATCATTGTTTCCATGTGTCTTACAAATATCTTAGGTGATAATCATTGTTTCCATGTGTCTTACACATGTCTTAGGTGATAATCATTGTTTCCATGTGTCTTACAAATATCTTAGGTGATAATCATTGTTTCCATGTGTCTTACAAATATCTTAGGTGATAATCATTGTTTCCATGTGTCTTACAAATATCTTAGGTGATCATCATTGTTTCCATGTGTCTTACAAATATCTTAGGTGATAATCATTGTTTCCATGTGTCTTACAAATATCTTAGGTGATAATCATTGTTTCCATGTGTCTTACACATGTCTTAGGTGATCATCATTGTTTTCATGTGTCATTGTTTAGAAAAAGGTTTATCAAAAAAAGATCAAAAATTAGACCACAAAAAAAGTCATGAGGATGAGGTCACAACAACTTACCAAGCTCTATTGAAAATTCATAGTATTTTCTTAATCTGTTAACCAATGGGCACACAGCGGTCCAAGCCCTTTCCTGTAATTTATCATCATTTGGACTTGATATTGCCTGAATAAAAATAAATTAAAAAAAGGAAATAAGAATGAGAAATGACAAACGAACTACTAATTGATATAAATTCCAGCTAAGAGTGGAAGTATACACTATACACCAGGACATCAAAATCACAGGATGCTTGATGAGACTTATAGCATAGCATAGCAAGGTTTAACGTCCCGAAAGCATCCAGTGCTGGACATTATACCAAGACGGCCACGACCTTTGATAACCAGTTGTGAACTCACTGGTTGCAGACCCACCGAGTTTCGAAACCCGGACGTGCGGGTGAGAGGACAAAGCACTAACCACTACACCACAGAGGTTATTAACTGATCTTAAAGCGAAGAATACTTTTCAAACTGAATTTGATGAAATTGCTTGCTACTGTACTTTCATGGTTTTTAAACCTTGAAGCAAATATTGCCTTTTTGACCAATTAACCTCTCTGAGTTAGATGATTGACAGCTTTTTCAACCAATTACCACATAAATTTTGTTTAGCAACAAATTCTGCATAAGTGGGGAAAACATCTGGGTACATCGCGGTACTGGTAAAGTACAGCTAGAGTGATGCGCATTCATACAGTCAATGCAATATACTGTACAAAACAAATTTTTGCACACACAGACTGGGTGACGACAAAAGGGTGAAAAAAAATTGTGCTTACAGGCCCGCTGAGGGCTTTGTATATGATTGCTGTTATCCAGAACAGTTAGCAAACTGCATTTTGTTGATCCCTTTTGTTAAAAACTCTTAAGATCCGCAGAAATGCCATAAATGGATTAAAGCAAGCAGCAGGCCACATGAACATCCAAATGTCAATGCGTCATGCATGATTGCAGAATTGAGGATTGTTTTCCCCACCTAGTTAACCGCGTTGCTAAGGTGGGCGTGGCCTATTCCCGCAAATAAAGAGGTTAACTGACCTTTACATCTGAATTGTCATGAAATTGTACAAAAATGTGAAAGAGATCGCAAGATCCACATCTGCCCTACATAAACATGACACGTATTGTAGCAATGGTAAATGGCAATCAGAATTACATATCCTTTGTATATGAACATTTTGAGAAGGCTCTGCCAACATTCTAGTTAAGAATTAAGCATGCATGACCTGCGGATATAGGTTCCTTGCAACAAAAATACATTCAGACACTTAGAAAGAGAAAGTCAAAAGATTCCTTTTATATTTACGGCTTGCTTGCAGGCGGTGTTTTTAGAAAATATTCATGATGGCAACATCTCTTAAACATAAGAATGTGCATTTCCTGAAAGGTCGTGGAACAAAAATGAGGCAACATTTAAGGCAATGAGGCAACATTTAAGGCAAGCTATTGTTTTAAAGGAATATTCCTGTGAATTTTCATTTTCATATATATGATAGAGGACTATTAAACAAACAATTTGGTGTAAAAACCATGTTTCAAGATATCTTTTTCCACTTAGAGAGTTCTGGCATTTCAAAGATTGCATGAGTGTGTTCAAAAGTGACCTCAACCGTGTAGTGTGATGAAAAGGGACCTCACAGTGTACAGTGTGAGGGCAAATTAAAGACAATTGTTGTATATTTCTTTGAAAATGGGATATAACATACACTTTACAAGAACGTGCTTTCCTCAGTTGCTCATGAACCTTGCACTCTTAGTAAAAAAAAAACAGTTTTTATATTTTTTTTAATAGAAATACATATCTTATTGGCAAATATATGGACAACTTTGTTACTTTTCTTTCTGAAAAATTAGTCAATCAGTCAATTTTCCAAAGAAAACAATTCATTCAATTCGTTTTACAAAGAAAAATTACCCATTTTTAAACACTTTAGAAAACCAATAAAAAGGTCAGATTTTGATACAAAGTTCCAAGATTTTTGGGGGGGGGTAAAGAGAGTTCAGACCCCCCCTCCCCAGTAGAGATTAGTCCTGTAAGCAATATGATTAGATAATCTCATTGGGTCTGGTGCAAATTATTTTTCGCCCCCTCCTATTATAATTTCTGGCTATGCCCTTGAGCTGGGTACCCTTGAGCTACGCCCTTGAGCTGGGTACCCTTCCATGCATCAGAAATAGTGCTAATGGTCAAATATATACCTTAAGATTGGACCTGGACACTTCTATTATCTTTTAAAATTAGAAATTGATTAAAATTCTATTATCAAAATTTAAAATAAGTTTGAGTCAGGTTTTTACACAGTATTTCATCAATATCAAAGGTGTTAAAACAGTACTAATCTGATTTCAGTTGTTTCTGTACCAATTTGATCAAAATGACATTTAAATATCTCCTCAACAGAATACAATTTTTAAAAAATAATTCAACATTTTGTATAACTAAACTTTGTCCCTTACATACAATAAAGTGCTTTACCACTGAACTAATCTTTTAATGATGAACACAGTACTGCCTTTAAGGTGAAATACAATGTCATGTTGTTTGAAACTTGATATTCAAATCATTTCAGCACCTCATTTGATAAACTTGTACAGCGTCTTCATGAAATAATTGGTAATATTGTGCTGGTTTGATTACCAAGAAGGATGAACAAAAATGATCAGTTACCATCCTCATCCCGCCTTATCTTATTATCTCCCCACACTTGAGACACTCTTACTTCTGTAGCAATCAGTGTGTTTTTGTCTCAGCCCATCCCCTAACACCCTACAGTAAATCACTGATAACAATACTTAACACTCAAAACGCATTTGTCATTCTGCAATTATTACGACTTTCTACTGGGAGTGATATAAAAAACACTCGAGAAGGTATCTTTAAGGAAGTAAGAGATAGTTGTGTGAATCTTTTATCTGTTTGAGATGAAAATTTATGTGATGCATTTCTGTCTAGGTCTGAGAATTGAACTGACTGCAGTAAGTTACAAGGAGATAGTCAAGACCCGGAAAAAGGATGGCAAGGCTCGGAGAAAGGTTGGCAACTTGGCTCGGAGAAAGGTCAGGCATGGAGAAAGGCAAAGCTCAGAGAAAGGCAAGGCTCGAAGAAAGGCAAGGCTCGGAGAAAGGCAAGGCTTGGAGAAAGGCAAGGCTCGGAGAAAGGCAAGGCTCGGAGATAGGCAAGGCTAGGCGAAAGGCATGGCTCGGAGAAAGGCAAGGCTCGGAAAAACATTTTTTTCTTCTTCTAAGACTTACTTGCCATACTTCCAGACCTTGCTTTTGCAAGAAAACCCGTGAGGAACTTACACAAAATATACCGTTAGAAAGGTTAATCCACATACTTTTGATTAATATCAAAAATAGCAGCTACCCCCTCTTTGCTCAGCACCGTAATCAGTTAACCAGAACCAAAAGTTTTTGTGGTTCCAATGCTTTTTTTTCTTCATAAGCTGATTAATTTGCAAAATTTAAATTAACTTTCATGTCATTGCATAGGCATATCATGAAATATTTGTTCCATAATATTTAGTCATAAGCTACACCCACCATGCAGATTAATAGAAATGTTGACAACACTAGCATTTGCACAATATCTAACAACATTATCATAGCAAGTATGATGCAAAAACGGTTCTTTGTTTATTCTATTTCAAGAATTTGTCAGTAAGCCCCACCTACTTATTAATATTCATGATAACACTACCACAATATTATCACATACGTACAAACCATGACCCCTGATATATCTTAAATCTGATATATCGTTCATGAGATGCAGTGTACTTACTTTACATTTAGGACATTCACATTAAGCCACGCCCACCATGTATATCAATGACATCTGCTGATAACATAAGCATGTACAAAATAACCAACAAAATGATCATGCCCAATATGACACAAAATAGATATACAATTGCTCATTTATCAGTTTTTCGAAATTTTCACTTTAAGCTCCGCCCACTAATTAATATGTATGATATCACCATTGAAAATAATTGGACACAACTACAGACCATGGGCTGTGTACCAAATATGACATGAATCCAGTTGACAATTCTTGAGATACCGTGTTTACAAGCTCTATTCAGCAAATTCATATTAAGCCCCCTTCCCACTCAACGTTTTTAAAATCATGAACATTGACACACCAGCTAACATAATTATCCCAAATACAAAAAACAGACATGCGGTAGTTAAAATATGAAGATTCCAAGATTTTTACATTAAGCCCTGCCTACTCATTAACATGCATGTTATCACCATCAAAAACAATAGGCCACATCTACGGACCGTGGGCTATCTGTGTACCAAATATAACATGATTCCAGGGTACAGTTCTTGAAAAACCATGTTTACAAGCTTTTTTCAGCAAAATCATATTAAACCCCGCCGCCCACAATGCATATTAATGACATACGCAAGGTAGTCTAGCGGTAACGTGTGGGATTGCAACGTGGGGTTCGAATACCGGCCGGATGCGCAGCTTTGTTTTTTGGAGTAACTACAGTGGTAATGTTGTTTTTTTATTCTTTGTTTTTGCAGCTTTTGCTTTGAGAATTTTTTTTTGACTGGTATCATTGGAAAGGAAATTTACAAACAATTTAAATATGTAAAAAAATCCCCCATTTTCATTATTCACAAGAAAAAGTAGCAGCTCAAACCAGAACCAAAAGGTTTTGTGGTTCCGATGCTTTTTCATAAGCTGATTGATTTGCAAAATTTACTGTCATGACATTACATATCATGAAATATTTGTTCCATGATATTTATTATTTGCATGCAAATTCTTCCGAGGACCCGTATTTGAGTCCTTGGATAAAAATTAGCCCTCCATTGTTCAAGGTTAAACAGATCAGGTCCTCGGAGATGTAGGCATACATACACACACACATACATACACATGCCATCATGACTGCAAAGGTTCCTGATGTTATCGCATCGGAACCAAAAATTAGCTAATTTTGCCTAAAATCTGCAAATTTATGTCGATATTTTCTCAATTTTGACTTTTTTTTGTTGAAATGTTTATTGTTTTAGCATTCATATAAACTAAACTTGTAGTGATACAAAACAATAGAAAAGTTATGAGAGAAAAAAAAATTGAAAACAAAAAATTGACTTACATTTTGGAACCCCTGGGTTAGCTCATCTACTAACATAATGAGCAGAGGTTGCATTACAATTTTTTGTCTGGTGTGTATTTAATTACGACAAGCCCTTGATTTTCGGCGTATTTTGTAAATTTGCGGTCAAATGTACAGGGCACTGCATAATGTACAGGGCACTGCGCGCGAGCGAAGCATGCAAGTATATTGTTAACACACACACTTTTGTAGGCGTGCCTCGCTAAAGTGAATGGAAATTGAGCTTAAAATACTGAAAACATTAAATAATCAGACTATTATTATCATAAAAAAATATTAAGAAAAAGTTCATACCCAATCCTTGTATAATGTTGATGGTTGAATCATGCAATTTGGGTTAACAATCCAAAATAAAATAGAAAAATACTTTTGTTTTATCTTATCCAAACTTTCATGAGGTTTTAGTAAACATTTTGCCAGTTGTCAACAAGAATATACTACTCAAGATTTCGAACACACCTTCTTTACAGTATAGTAACTTGACTTGCAGATTGTTATCACTTCACAGATACACGATCAACACAATACAGGAGGAAAGTAGAATCCTAGCTAATAATATCGTTAACAATTGACAGCCTGCATTCAAAACAACATCAAAACTCTCACATACTCTGTGCAGTGTACGTACATCATGTATAGGGCCTATGTACTAGCCTATAAGTGTTTATGTACAGTACTTGTACAGGCATGTTGAATCATTTGGCCATTAGTCTCGTAGTTGTGTCATTTTTCTTTTATTGATGAGTAATTCAAAATCATTTTTGTGTGAAATAAAACTTTCAATTGCATCAGAGAGGTAAGATGTTCATGACTTTCATTTAAGTTAATAAAAAACTCTGGCAAAATGTTTTACATGCTATATCTGAATTTTACGACGCAGGTACAAGCTGTGTCGTACAAAATTTCAGCTATAGCATAATATACGACCAATTTGTCATTACTGCGAACCCTGATCATCAGATGTGCTTAATTACAGAACAAAAAGACAAACCTTTAGAGATCTCTTTATTATTTGTTCCTCTTTAAAAAAATAAATAAATGATTAGTTTGGGGTTCAAGCAAGTCAATCTGATATGAAAGAGGACTTCAAAAGAAACAAAATGGTGAAGAAAGCATATATCACCACCCTTACAGAAAAAAACTAGCTTGCAACAAGCTTGCTGCAAGCTTGCCACAAGCAACATTTTTAGCTTGCTGCAAGCTCGGGAAGCTTGCAGCAAGCTAGTGCTTAGGACAAATGGGCAAGCTTGCAAAAACCATCTGCAAGCTAATAACTAATTTTGCTTGCTAACTTGCACAAGCTCATGTTCGTTTGCCCCAATCACTAATATGCACTCTACTTTGCAGAAAGCTTGCACAAGGTTGCAGCAAGCTTGTGCAAGCTAAACATGTTAGCTTAGCAAGTTTGCTGCAAGCTAGATTTTTCTGTAAGGGCATATCACAATATTTATATTATGATTATCAATTTTAAAAAACTGCTTTGTTTTCAGCATGGAGATCTGATTGATCCATAAAATCTAAGAAAAGGAAGCAAAAGAATCAGATATGCTGCAAATAATTCATTTAAAATCTCAATCATTTAAAATGTTTTTGAAATTCTGTTTCACAAATTTTTGCCTTTATATCTAGTTTACATGTAAAAATGGCATATCACGATATGTTGGTCATGGAATATTTATATCATAGAACAAACAATAATACAATATGGTGATAATCAAAATATTGTCACAAAAAAAAGCAAAACAACAAACCTCTCTTATTTCTTTGCCCGCCCCTTCATAAGTCTGTAAGTCTGACAGCAGGTGCGGTGCTTTTTGCAGCGTCTCTGTTACTGTATTAAAGACAACTTTTTCTGCATCTGTGGGTATAGCATCTGAAATGAGAAAGGTATGGTTCATTTACCACAAAATCAGGCAAATTGTAGTGCTCCCCTTACAGCAATGATGAGCTTCCTCACTTGCAACAGGAAGTTACAAAGTTGCAAATATGACACAAGCACACATCTGGAACCCATACAAGCTTGAGGAACAAACATCATACTCTAACAAGCTTGGAGACAAATATCATATGCTAACAAGCTTAAGTAACAAATATCATACACTAACAAGCTTGAGGAACAAATATCATACTCTAACAAGCTTGAGGAACAAATATCATACTCTAACAAGCTTGAGTAACAAATATCATACTCCAACAAGCTTGAGGAACAAATGTCATACTCTAACAAGCTTGGGTAACACATATCATACTCTGACAAGCTTGTGGAACAAATTTCATACTCTAACAAGCTTGTGGAACAAATATCATACTCTAACAAGCTTGAGTAACAAATATCATACTCTAACAACCTTGAGTAACAAATATCATACTCTAACAAGCTTGATTAACAAATATCATACTCTAACAAGCTTGTGGAACAAATATCATACTCTAACAAGCTTAAGAAACAAATATCATACTCTAACAAGCTTGTGGAACAAATATCATACTCTAACAAGCTTGTGAACAAATATCATACTTTAACAAGCTTGAGGAACAAGTATCATACTCTAACAAGCTTGTGGAATAAATATCATACTCTAACAAGCTTGTGGAACAAATATCATACTCTAACAAGCTTGAGTAACAAATATCATACTCTAACAACCTTGAGGAACAAACATCACACTCTAACAACCTTGAGTAACAAATATCATACTCTAACAAACTTGAGTAACAAATATCATACTCTAACAACCTTGAGTAACAAATATCATACTCTAACAAACTTGAGTAACAAATATCATACTCTAACAACCTTGAGTAACAAATATCATACTCTAACAAGCTTGAGGAACAACTATCATACTCTAACAAGCTTGAGGAACAAATATCATACTCTAACAAGCTTGAGGAACAAATATCATACTCTAAAAAACTTGAGTAACAAATATCATACTCTAACAAACTTGAGGAACAAATATCATACTCTAACAAGCTTGAGGAACAAATATCATACTCTAACAAGCTTGAGTAACAAATATCATACTCTAACAAGCTTGAGGAACAAATATCACACTCTAACAAACTTGAGGAACAACTATCATACTCTAACAAGCTTGAGTAACAAATATCATACTCTAACAAGCTTGAGTAACAAATATCATACTCTAACAACCTTGAGTAACAAATATCATACTCTAACAAACTTGAGTAACAAATATCATACTCTAACAACCTTGAGTAACAAATATCATACTCTAACAAGCTTGAGTAACAAATATCATACTCTAACAAGCTTGAGGAACAAATATCATACTCTAAAAAACTTGAGGAACAAACATCATACTCTAACAAACTTGAGTAACAAATATCATACTCTAACAAGCTTGAGTAACAAATATCATACTCTAAAAAACTTGAGGAACAAACATCATACTCTAACAAACTTGAGTAACAAATATCATACTCTAACAACCTTGAGTAACAAATATCATACTTTAACAAGCTTGAGTAACAAATATCATACTCTAACAAACTTGAGTAACAAATATCATACTCTAACAACCTTGAGTAACAAATATCATACTCTAACAAGCTTGAGTAACAAATATCATACTCTAACAAGCTTGAGTAACAAATATCATACTCTAACAACCTTGAGTAACAAATATCATACTCTAACAAACTTGAGTAACAAATATCATACTCTAACAACCTTGAGTAACAAATATCATACTCTAACAAGCTTGAGTAACAAATATCATACTCTAACAAGCTTGAGGAACAAATATCATACTCTAAAAAACTTGAGGAACAAACATCATACTCTAACAAACTTGAGGAACAACTATCACACTGTAAAAAGCTTGTGGAATAAATATCATACTCTAACAAGCTTGAGGAACAAATATCACACTCTAACAACCTTGAGTAACAAACATCATATTCTAACAAGCTTGAGTAACAAATATCATACTCTAACAAGCTTGAGTAACAAATATCATACTCTAACAAGCTTGAGTAACAAATATTATATGCTAACAAGCTGGAGTAACAAATATCATACTCTAACAAGCTTGAGTAACAAATATCATACTCTAACAACCTTGAGTAACAAATATCATACTCTAACAAGCTTGAGGAACAAATATCACACTGTAAAAAGCTTGTGGAATAAATATCATACTCTAACAAGCTTGAGGAACAAATATCACACTGTAAAAAGCTTGTGGAATAAATATCATACTCTAACAAGCTTGAGGAACAAATATCACACTCTAACAACCTTGAGTAACAAACATCATATTCTAACAAGCTTGAGTAACAAATATCATACTCTAACAAGCTTGAGTAACAAATATCATACTCTAACAAGCTTGAGTAACAAATATTATATGCTAACAAGCTGGAGTACAAATATCATACTCTAACAAGCTTGAGTAACAAATATCATACTCTAACAACCTTGAGTAACAAATATCATACTCTAACAAGCTTGAGTAACAAATATCATACTCTAACAACCTTGAGTAACAAATATCATACTCTAACAACCTTGAGTAACAAATATCATACTCTAACAAGCTTGAGTAACAAATATCATACTCTAACAACCTTGAGTAACAAATATCATACTCTAACAAGCTTGAGGAACAAATATCATACTCTAACAAGCTTGAGGAACAAATATCATACTCTAACAAACTTGAGGAACAACTATCATACTCTAACAAGCTTGAGGAACAAATATCACACTGTAAAAAGCTTGTGGAATAAATATCATACTTTAACAAGCTTGAGGAATAAATATCATACTCTAACAAGCTTGAGGAACAAATATCATACTCTAACAAACTTGAGGAACAACTATCAGACTCTAACAAGCTTGAGGAACAAATATCACACTCTAACAAGCTTGTGGAATAAATATCATACTCTAACAAGCTTGAGTAACAAATATCATACTCTAACAAGCTTGAGGAACAAATATCATACTCTAAAAAACTTGAGGAACAAACATCATACTCTAACAAACTTGAGGAACAACTATCATACTCTAACAAGCTTGAGGAACAAATATCACACTGTAAAAAGCTTGTGGAATAAATATCATACTCTAACAAGCTTGTGGAACAAATATCATACTTTAACAAGCTTGAGGAATAAATTTCATACTCTAACAAGCTTGTGGAACAAATATCACTCTCACAAGCTTGAGTAACAAATATCATACTCTAACAAACTTGAGGAACAACTATCATACTCTAACAAGCTTGAGGAACAAATATCACACTCTAACAAGCTTGTGGAATAAATATCATACTCTAACAAGCTTGAGGAACAAATATCACACTCTGACAAGCTTGAGGAACAAATATCATACTCTAACAAGCTTGTGAACAAATATCATACTTTAACAAGCTTGAGGAACAAGTATCATACTCTAACAAGCTTGTGGAATAAATATCACACTCTAACAACCTTGAGTAACAAACATCATATTCTAACAAGCTTGAGTAACAAATATCATACTCTAACAAGCTTGAGTAACAAATATCATACTCTAACAAGCTTGAGTAACAAATATCATACTCTAACAAGCTTGAGTAACAAATATCACACTCTGACAAGCTTGAGGAACAAATATCATACTTTAACAAGCTTGTGGAACAAATATCATACTCTAACAAGCTTGAGTAACAAATATCATACTCTAACAAACTTGAGGAACAACTATCATACTCTAACAAGCTTGAGGAACAAATATCATACTCTAACAAGCTTGAGTAACAAATATCATACTCTAACAAGCTTGAGTAACAAATATCATACTCTAACAAGCTTGAGTAACAAATATCATACTCTAACAAACTTGAGGAACAACTATCATACTCTAACAAGCTTGAGGAACAAATATCACACTGTAAAAAGCTTGTGGAATAAATATCATACTCTAACAAGCTTGAGTAACAAATATCATACTCTAACAAGCTTGAGTAACAAATATCATACTCTAACAAGCTTGAGTAACAAATATCATACTCTAACAACCTTGAGTAACAAATATCATACTCTAACAACCTTGAGTAACAAATATCATACTCTAACAAGCTTGAGGAACAAATATCATACTCTAACAAGCTTGAGTAACAAATATCATACTCTAACAAGCTTGAGTAACAAATATCATACTCTAACAACCTTGAGTAACAAATATCATACTCTAACAAACTTGAGGAACAACTATCATACTCTAACAAGCTTGAGGAACAAATATCATACTCTAACAAGCTTGAGTAACAAATATCATACTCTAACAAGCTTGAGTAACAAATATCATACTCTAACAAGCTTGAGTAACAAATATCATACTCTAACAAACTTGAGGAACAACTATCATACTCTAACAAGCTTGAGGAACAAATATCATACTCTAACAAGCTTGAGTAACAAATATCATACTCTAACAAGCTTGAGTAACAAATATCATACTCTAACAAGCTTGAGTAACAAATATCATACTCTAACAAACTTGAGGAACAACTATCATACTCTAACAAGCTTGAGGAACAAATATCACACTGTAAAAAGCTTGCTACAAACAGGTATAAGCCAGCTGCAAGTTCTTCATCATGTCAGAGCTGTTGATGAGCTCGTATCAGCTTAGAGCAATGTCATAAATGGTATCTTTTATCTTGTTTTTATTTCATTTGTGTGTAACATTTATTTTATGTCTTCTTTGATAAAAGTTTATAATCATTACCTACTACTTTTGTGTTTTAATGTGTTTTATATTTACATTGTACACTGCAAAGCTCCACGGGAGACCAGCTCTTGCTGAGTGGCCTACCCTGTTGGAACATGTAATTAATCAAATATTTGAAAAATAACATTTCTATTAAAATCCACTGTAAATACCCTGAGAAGCTTAATCAGGCTTTCAGTTACTTTTCTTAATGATTGTAAAATCTACCAGCTCACATTAGATTAAATTACAGGTACTTGCTTACATAGCTAAAATCAACTTTTTCTGTAAACATACTACAATCTACTGTATCTGAGACAGATACTGTTATAGCACAATATCCCTGATACTGTAATAGCACAGTATCCTAATACTATTATAGCACAGTATCCATGATACTGTTATAACACAGTATCTCTGATACTGTTATAGCACAGTATCCCTAGCACAGTATCCCTGATACTGTTATAGCACAGTATCCCTAGCACAGTATCCCTGATACCGTTATAGCACAGTATCCCTAGCACAGTACCCCTGATACTGTTATAGCACATTATCCCTGATACTGTTATAGCACAGTATCCCTAATACTGCTATAGCACAGTATCCCTGATACTGTTATAGCAGTATCCCTGATACTGTTATAGCAAAGTATTCATGATACTGTTATAGCACAGTATCCCTGATACTGTTATAGCACAGTATCCCTAGCACATTGTCCCTGATACTGTTATAGCACAGTATTCCTGATACTGTTATAACACAGTATCCCTGATACTTTTATAGCACAGTATCCCTGATCTAACTGATATTACATGTATATTTGTAACATGTTTTAACCACATACAAATAATGTTGGATGTTGATATTGTGAAAATGATATTAGAACAAGTGTTTATGTCAACACTAAACGTACCAAAATTTAAACATCGCTGTCTTTTCCTGTAATAAAACAGTCAATTACAACTACAGTATAAAGTATAGAAATGAACTGTAGGTTCAGGTGTGACGTGATTCTGAAAGCTTCACTGCAGGATATGTACTCAGACAATTGAAACTAAACTATGTTTGCTATTTTCCAGTTTTAATATAAGAGTGAATGGAGTGATGATTGTCAGCTTGTCACAAAATGTCACGTCACAATTTTTTTAATTTGTCACATAAATGTCGCATAATTCTTGGCATCTTTTGCACAGAATGTCACACATAGATTCACACATCATGACCAGTTGACCGGTGATACTCATAGAAAGGATAATTTTATGTCTGTTTCATGAAAAATGGAATCCACCACTAAAATGCAACATTAAAAGATTAGTTCAGTGGTCAAGCAAGTCTATCTTATATAAAAGAGGACTTCAAATGAATTAAAATGGTGAAGAAAGCATTCAAAAAATCTCTTTTCGTTATAGAGATATTTAAGTTAAACGTTTGGTGTAATTTGTGTAGAAACGACTGAAATCAGATTAGTTGTGATGTCATAGCCTCAAATTCCTCAAAGCCTTTATGTATTCTATCATATTTTGTCCTGCGATTTTGTGGCCCAAAAACCATGGATATGTCAAAAAAGTAGTAAAACTGGATCTAGGAAGGGTATTTAAAATATACCACCTAAAGTGGTGTAAATGTACCCTTCCTATAGATTCAGTTTTACTATTCTTTTGACATATCCATGGTTTTTAAGCCACACAATCGCAGGATAAAATATGATAGAATACATATAGACTTTGAGAAATCCGAGGCTGTGATATACACAAATTATATTAAACTTTGAACTAAGATATCTCCTTAACGGAACGGAATAAGATTTTTGAATGCTTTCTTCACTATTTTGTTTCTTTTGAAATCCTCTTTCATATAAGACAGACTTGCTTAACTCCTGAAGTAATCCTTTAAGCTGCCATACATTGCAGACTATGTATGAGTATGGCAGCTTAACCCTTACTCTACCACACAGCGATATTATCGCCATTTTGGGTTCCCCGTCTTTGACTCTGCCTCCCAGGCGACAAGTGTGTAACTCAAAAATATATGCAGCATGATCCCGGTGGGCGACACTGCGGGTCACTGAAGAGGAATGAGCCCGACTCTGCTGCTTGCAAGACAGAGGACCCTTCAAGCTTCAATAAAAAGCCCCTGATTAACCTTTACTCTACCATGTGGCGATATTATCACCGTTTTGGGTTTCCCATCTTTGACTCCACCTCCCAAACGCATGTTTAAAAATGTGCTGGTAGAGTAAGAGTTAATTTATAATAAAAGGGAAAATTATACAAGTCAAATTCAAGCATCTTATTTCATGAACTTATTTCTTGGGAGTCTGAAAAGATAAATACTACCAACATGTAATATATGAATCAACTTTGTGCTTCAAGAACGATCTTAGTATCTTTCCTGTCAGACATAAAATTTGGATATGTGGAAAGTCCCCACAAAGTTTGTTCACCCTAAAATCAAACACACATGTTATTTAAACTGTTCTTCTTTAAACATCTATGTTTTTTCATTACACATCCCTGTACAATGCAGGGCAATAATTCCTGGAGGAGAGGAGAAAGGGGACATAGCCCCTCACTTTTCATGAAAGAAATTTAAAAAATAACATAATGTTGTGGAAAACACTGTCCTGCTACTTTGTGGGGGTAAAATATGGTTCAATGTCCTCCCCCACTTTGTGACTGTGAATTATGCTTAGGAATGTACCCTACCACATGCCAGGAATTTCTGTCCTTCAATATGTATGAAACAACAAGAGATAAACAGTAATTACGACTTAATCTGATAACCTAACCATCATCACAACAAAACAAACACATCAATCAGTTCAGTACAAGTGTACGAGATGACAATAATGAATACAGACAACCTTTGTTTTTATCTCTACAGTGACAGAAAAGTCTTGTTTCAGCAGTGCAGCAGTGTTCGACTGAAAGTAAAATGTAGATGGGATTTAAGAGGTCCAACAGGGATTATTTTCCCCCCTCACTTTATCCCCCTCCCCCCACATTTTGTGTGGCATACTTGTTTTAATCTTAGTGTGAGTATGCGACATTGTCCCACCCTCCCGCTTTCAGTGTGCAAGTATGACTTTGTAGTCCCCCCCCCCACACTTTCGGTAAACAAGTATGACTTTGTAGTTCTCCCCGTCCCTCGCTCCCTCCCCAACACGCACACATTCTCTGAAAATCTCACCCATGAATGAGAGTACATCATCCTGGGGTCCCAAAAATATACGCATCTTTCTTTTTTACACAATGGTAAAAAAATGATCTCTCATCACTATAATGAAGATCATCTTCAACTTTTTTCTCTCGATTTACCATCACTTTTTCTACGTTAATAAGATCACAAATCAGATGAACCTTTTCCCCACATATACAATGTGGTCGACTTCAATTCAATAAAATTTTGAGGCTGGGCAAAGGACATAATTGAAATTACGAAGTGATTCGATATCTGACTATAACATAAAATAAAAAGAATAATTAACTAGGAAGCACTTTTGAGAGAAGATCAAATTTCAAAGTTTACACCCCACTAACCATTGGAAGTGCATACTTTTGAACACTATGAATTTACTGTAGTTACCAATGGCGATAAATCCGTTTTAAATGGATATCCTTCTGCTTCATTTACATATTTCTATTTACATGAAAGTTCAATTAACATAATAACCTCTACCTGTAGATTACTATGAATCCCACTCTAGTCAAATTAAAATGTCTTATGTGATTACAAGGTTGATAAAAGGCCTGTGTCGGATAGTAAAAACAATCCAGGTACTGTACCTGCCACCGTTACCAGGGTATTCCAAAAAACATAATACCATATTCGACGTAATAAGGGCCCCTGCTCTAATAAGCGCCCATCCAATCATTTTTTGACTGATAACGTAATTTATTTGAATAATTTGAAGCTTTGGTACATTATTTGCTTTCACGATCTTTTTTGTGTTGGTTAATGTGGGGCTAGTATAAAACCATTTCACAAAATGCAGTTCCAATAGCACACTGTACATGGTCCCCCTAACATGTGCACTTATTAGGAAGAAACTTCAGGCCTAAAATGTGGTGCAATTATTTTTTTGTAAGCGCCTGAGGCACTTGTTACTTCGAATACAGCAGTCCCAAGAAATGCATAACTTAAAAAAACTTAATTTTAAATGCTATTTTCAAAATGTATGCAATTGTTCTGCTCTTTCTGATGATATCAATTGGAGGCAATTCTTTTAAATTCTTTTAGACTTTTAAAGTCTTCAAGATTCACCTTGAACTTGACCCACCTTTTAACTCCCCTTTAACACAGCACACTTTTTAGCTCCTTGTTTAATACCGAATCTCTACAATGCCTGTGGCATACACAAGTATGTGATTACCAAAAACTGATGAAGTTGGTATAAACACCTTTCTCATTACCATAATGCAAGCTGAAGAGTGTGGTATTAACCCACATGTTTGCAGGATTAACTACTGCAAGATGCTGGAGAGTGTAATTTTTAATTTTACAGGGTGGCTAAAAATAGTTCACACTGGAAACAAATCTATATAGTAGTATAAATTCTGTAAAGCTGTACAAGCAGTCAAAATATCCATCAACGCTCAAGACTGCATTCTCACTTGACCACGAGTTCCCGATTTGACCCACTATAGGCAATCAGATCCGCTGATTTTTTGACATGAAAATGAAGTCGTCAGTTCTGGTTGCAGCAAGATCACCAGATTATAATCCGACTAAATGGCAGGATCATGATCTGGCACTGGGATCTGATCTGCTGAAGAACTGTGTAAATGCAAACCAGTAAACATTGCATTGATCCAGCATGTAACTTCCAGCTTGCCTATGCCTTGCCTATCAGACTGCCTGTATTGGGGCTGATCAAGAAGAACTTATGAATGTATTTTTGCACCAAACAAGGTGATCCAGCTAATAGAACAAAATCCTAGTGACACCTATACCTTTCTTCGACAAAGCTTGTTAAAGCATAAATTTTGAGCTTATTAAAAATATATTTAAATAATGAAGACAAATATGTGTGTGTGTGTGTGTGGGGGGGAGTAAAAACATCAATATTTGACCCACTTTTACTTGAAGTTCTTTCAAAAGGAACAGAGATCTACATTTTTAATCATGATCCAAATTTTTTAATTTGTGGGAATAACAGCATCTAAAACCAACTTTCCAATCTTCATGGCAGCAAATTTTAAAACAGGTCATATGAGCAGTTTTGAGACACATTTCAATATAAGATTGAACACAAATAGGTAATGAAATTTTCCATTTCTACACTGAATTAGGCTCTCCCTCTCTACATTAAATGATTGACAGATATTTCAACCAATCACCTCATAAATTTGCCTAGCAACAAAATCTGCATAACTTCGTGGGGCAAACATCCTACGCGGTAATGGTACAGTACAGCTAGCTAGAGGCGTGCGCTCATGCAGTCAATGCAGTATACTGCACAAAACAAACTTCTGCACACATTAAAATCCATGTAAATAACCAAAAAATCATCCCCTCTTTCACCTTGTGTAATATAATTGTTTTTTAACAGATTCTGGAAAAGATTATGAATTTTGACTAAATCAGCGTTTAAGGAGCTCTTTGTCGAAAGGTGAGACAATCTTTTTTAACGAAGCAAGAAATTTGAAATAACTAAAGAATTACCATACAAATGATATAAATAGGCAATATTTTTTCAGGCGGTAAAATATTTTCTGTATGTATACCCACCAAAATATTGGCATTTATCCCTTACTAAGGGTTAGACACAGGCTGATTATTGAAGGGTCCTCTGTCTTCCGAGATGCAGAGTCAAGCTTGTTCCGCTTCAGTAACCCAGTGGGCCGCCCTCCGGGACCATGCTGCGTATATTTTCGAGTTGGCACACTTGTCGCAGGTTGATAAGGCCTTACTCTACCAGCACTTTCTTAAAAATGTGCCTGGGAGGCAGAGTCAAAGACGGGGCACCCAAAACGGCAATGTGGTAGAGTAAGGGTTAAAGGGGTTGTCGGTCGAAAAGGGAGGCGTCTTTTTTGCTATTAGTCAAGGGAATTTTGAAGGACATGTAGCGCAGGTCTAATTTTGATACTCATGTTGTTACTTGAGTATTTAATTGGAACATTCATTCTAAGGTTTACAGTATCATCAGGTACACGAAAAATGTGTTAAAATACTAGTGAGACTAGAGGAAAAATACTCCCTCACATGTAGGCCGCCAGCTCCTTGAACTGTGAAAGATAAGACTCGACATTTTCGGGTTTGATTCCCATCGTGAGCGCTACATTGTGTCCTTGAACAAGACACTTGACTCTACTTGCTTCAGTCCACTCAGCTGTACATTAAGTACCGGCAGTGCTGGGTAGGTAACCTGTGATAGACTGTCCAGGGGAAGTTATGTGCTCTCAGTCTCTATGAGCCTAAAGCCTCCGATGTATTTAGCTAACATGCACCATTGTACATTTAATCTCTGTGAGCACCAGTGAGCTTATGCACTGTGGAACTGCTTCAGCTACATATGACGCACTAATAAAAATCTTCCTTAAGCAATAACACATGAAAATAATCGTCTTGTTATCAAACTATGCACATGAACCTATTTACATTTGCGTGACCCCAGTCTCTGTTCTGCTGTGACCATTGCTTTTGTTGACCCCAGAGAATGGAGTGATGATTGATGGTTTGTCACAAAATATCACATCAAAAAAATTCAAATTTTTCATATAAATGTCTCAAATGTCACCTAATTTTTGGCACCTTTGCACAGAATGTCACATCAGTTTTGCCTTTGTCACATTTGATTGGCATAGATTCACACATCATGACTAGTTGACCAGTGATACTCATAGGATCACTAGGTTAAGTCTGTTTTATGAAAAATGGAATCCACCACTAAAATGCAACATTAAATTACCACTGAGTGAAAAATTAAACATGTCACAAAATGTCAGACAAATTTTAATACATCTCTTTATGTTCATTTTGTCACATTGTGTCACAAATTTTTGACATTTACAGAATGTCACAGATTTTTAGATAATGAAATTTTGTCAAAAAATGTCACCATGTCACAGACGTTCCATTCTCTGTGACCCACATAGCTCAAAACTCCAATAATTTAGCCACCATACCATATACATGTAGTGTCACTGTCCTGGAAGCTAACATGTGATGAAATGCATACAATGATACAAACAATAAAAGAGAAAACAAATTTCACCATTGACTGCAATTTTTCAACACTTTCCTCATAATGCTTTCATTACTTCAAATGTGTTTATTTTTCACCTTCAGTACAATCATCTATAAAGAAAGCATTGCACCTGTTTGCCAGGTGTCACTTCCTTTTACCTATTTGTATTGAATTGTCTTTTAGGTTCCTCTATCCGTTTTACTGCTTAGTCATCTAGTTATGAATACTGAAAATCATTGAAGCTAACAAAGCTACCATATCACATAAAAACAGCTTTATAGCAATAAGTCACAAAGGAAAGATATTGTAGAAAGAGCCTCCCCATCAATTGTATAGCCTCCCCCCCCCCCCAAGAAGCTTTTTACTGATGACAAAATCTCCATATACAAACTAATCAAATGCAAAATCTCATGCCAGCACTCCGTACGACTGCCAAATCCTTCTTAGGGGAGTCAGGCGGAGGGGGAAGCAAGAAGTGGGGAGGGGATGGAAAGGAGGGGTCACGTTAGATAATTCCAGTCTTTCAGATTGAAGACATTTAGGCTCAAAATTAGCTGTGAATAAACATTATTTTATGCAATTGCAAAGACCAACAATGAAGCCTAGAAAAATTACTAGTGTCTTGAAATTTCAAGGTGTTGTATTGATTGTTTATCAATGTTTGACTTAATTTGCCAGAAAGTAAGATTAGAAATTGGGTATGCCAAATCGATAAACCATTTATAAATGTCAAGATAATTTGAAAGTAGAGATATACCTGACACACTCGCGAAGTGGAGGGAGGGGGATAAAACAACTGTTTTGCCTGCCCAAGTTTTTATTCTTGAAAGATACTGCTTAATTTTTGAATACTTTTTGTATGAAAATTAAATAACCTATCAACAAATTATGGTGATGAACCCTTCTTTCACCCTTTTAGCTGCTCTTTTTTGCCAAAATATATTGAACAATTTTGACTAATTTCCTAAATTTTTGTACCTTATCCAATCCTATACACTTTTGGTTATGGTCCACCTGCCAAACACATTCTTCTTGCTATAAATACATGTTGTAAACACACCCTAGTAAGCTAAGAATATGATTAATATCGCATCATAGCTCGCGATTATAAGTTATATCATAAAGCACATGGAACACGTACGCTCATGGCACACTATGTGTCTGTTCTTCAGTACAGCTTGTGCATTATGACCAATTACTAATTCACTGACTCAAATCTCTCTCCTCGTCGTAATTACGATTTAACCCAATCAAGATGTCATGAACCTGCTCGCCAAGACATTCCCTCGCAAAAACCACTTTAATTGAATAAACACGACCTAACAATAACTGGTCTCTACTTACTCTCAAAATCCAAAAAGATATCATATTTATGGGAGTCGTCAGGCCTGGCCAGCAGTCTTAGTAAATTCCCCATCTCAACTGAGTGAAGGTTGCTATCTTGTATCGTAAGGTCTGTCTAAAATAAAAGAAAGAAAGAGGTGATTGATTAAGTTTATTGGAAAGAGTACAAAGATAGACTTATCTCAAGGGGTTCCATTTAGGCAATTCCGACACTTTACACAGCTGTACACATGTGCTCACAAATTGCCGCAAGCGAAGTTCTTATCATATAGAATTATGCAATGCTCATTAGCATATACAAACTGATAATAATAATCTGTGGCATAGATTGATTCATCAAAAACATATATGTTAATTAAGTTCTCTCTGATTCATCTATTATCTACATAGATACTATTAACTGTGAGTTTTTCTATACTTCTTGAATAACTGTTATTTACACAAAATCCATTAGGAATTATTTCTTATAACAACAAACAAGCAATGCATTTTCATTAAAACAAAAAGACAAGAAATTGCTCAACCTTTGGCTTGGGAATAGCCATCAGCAAGCGGGAAATGGGGGGAGGCAGGAAGACAGCTCCTGAACAATATGAGGGAAATTTGGACAATATCAGGATTCTCAGGAGGTAATTTCAGGCAAAAGAAGGTTTGGTTTATTAATGTTTAACAACACCACATCAGTCAAAGTCAAATGTGCCAAGAGGGAGGGTGTTAAAAAATTAAGGTGTAAGAGTGAGGATAGTGAAGAGATGGAGGATTGAGAGGGAGAAAAGGTGGAAAATAGTGTGAATTTGGGAAAAAAATTAAGGTGAAAAGAGAAGAGTGTGTAAGGTTACATGTAGGTGTAGAAGGGAAGAGAAAGGAAGATTAGATTTGGTGGAATAGGTTGTTGCAGAGGAAGTTGATGTTGGAGGAAGGATTGTATTTGAAGAGATCCGAGATTGAGGTGGGTGAGAAGAGAAGAGACCTGGTATTTATGTATAGGAGACAGGTTAAGAGGATATGTTTGATGGAGGGTTTGGTGTTGCAGGTGGGGCAGAGAGGGCAGGGGAGCCAGAAAGGCAATGGGAGTGGGTGAGAGAGGGGTGACCGAGGCGGATGTGGGTGACAAAAAGAGGCAAAAGAAGGAACAGCATAACTGAGTGTATCCCACTAAAATTTTATAACAATACAAAATCTTAATCAACCGAATAATACTCCTTCCCCCATAAAATCTTCAATATCATTTGAGTAATTTCTATCCAAATGAATTTCTCTCTGTTATATGGGAAAAGTTTTGAATCAGCTAGCACAAAGAATTTGATTTATGCTAATAAAAATATGACTGTTCACAAAGTTTCAAATATTAATTACCCTATGTGACGTAATAAGCACACGAGGCACTTACAAAATTAAAATTGTGTCACTTTTTAAGTACTGCCAAAGGTTCTTCCTAATAAGCGCCCATGCTCAGGATTTGTTCACAGTATACTGTTTGAATTATGGAATTAGTTCTAGCCCTACAACAATCACCACAAAACTATTGTATGGCGATGGTCGACCCAAAAATAATTAAGCAATGTCACAAAACTTGAGTAGGGGCCTATATTAAGTCATCAAATTATCCCTTATTACACATACTGTACATGCTGCACTCCATGAAGCTGTGATTCTGCAAGTCTAACGGAAAGGTTTGGTTTGTTGAAGTTTAGTCTACGAAAGAAAAACATGGTATCCCAAAAGACATTTAATTTCTGAAACATGAATTTAGTCTAGCCTACCAAGAAAGACATGAAACATGAACAACATGAAAGACATGAAACATGAACAGGGATTTAGTCTAGCCTACCAAGAAAGACATGAAACATGAACAGGGATTTAGTCTAGCCTACCAAGAAAGACATGAAACATGAACAGGGATTTAGTCTAGCCTACCAAGAAAGACATGAAACATATCAAAGACATGTAATTTCCTAACAGCATATACTATGTATTGAGGATATTGTTAATAGTCAACACAAAATGTTGGGTGGGCGCTTATTACAGCATGGGCGAATACGATATTAAAAAGATTTGCCATGCTCTAATGGTCACATGCAAACACCAAGCAGTGAGTTCACGAAGTGGGTTCTATATGAATGCATGTGAAACAGTTAGTTGTGTCAACAAGCCTGTTCCTTTTTGAAAAACTTATATACATAACAACTTCATACACATAGCAATAACAGTAATCTTGGATTGTAATTTAAGCCATGATAAAAAGAAAATGTTGGTTAGTTATTTTTCTGACATTCAGTTGTTGTTTTGTACTTACTGGGTGAAGTGGGGGAAGCAGGGAAGGGAGTGGAGGGGGTAGCAGGGAAGGGGAGGGGAGGAAGCTGATATACTTGTTGTTCATATAATTTTTTGTTCCAGTTGGTGTTCCTTTTTCGTTCTTGAAAACTTCTCGTTTCGACACAATGATTATTTGTAATAGATATATTTTACATTTGTTATAATTTATGTCATAATTACTCATTTTGTAAAGTTAACTTTGTAAAATACTTTATATTCGTGAAACAGAAACAATAAGAAAAATATATTTAAAAAATTTAAACAGTAATGGCCTCATAATAAACGCTGTTCATTGCGACTACTTGAAGATGCTTTTACTAGCTGTTACACAATGTGTGACAACATCTTCAAGTCCAAAAAGCTTTCAAAGTGCAGAAATATATATAAGGTAAAACTTGGCTCAATTGCTTGTATCTATTAAAAAAAATTCCAATCAAAAGTTGACCACTCTACAGCTTTTGGAATTTCCAAGTAATATTGCAATGTGTATGGGTCTTTTCGTGATGTATGACCAGGGAGTTGTTACTTTGCAAAGTAACAACTCCCTGGTATGACATAATGACCTTGGTATTTCCATTCTGCAAATCCTTTGCATTTTAATCATATGACGTGGTTCCATGAAGGGATGCAGCTGAAGCAGACCACAAGCATTAGAGCCTTTACATTACCCCTCAAATATACTAGCACGATCTGACTAAATCATCATTTCCAGTGACTGAAGTTAAAGAAAGAAATTTCAAAGATTGCATATTTTGAGTTGTCCACCCAGTCATATTAAATAAATTGACTTTGATCTTCCATTAATTTTCCAGGACTTCAGAAACCAAAGAAGCTATTTCCGAAATTTAAAGTATGTTCTTTACAATATTCCCAAATCTAACAGGCTATCAACTCTACTCAAAAATCTAGTTTGCAGCAGGCTTGCGAGAAGCTTGCAGCAGGCTTGCGAGAAGCTTGCAGCATGCTTGCGACAAGCTTGCAGCATGCTTGCGACAAGCTTGCAGCATGCTTGCGACAAGCTTGCAGCATGCTTGCGACAAGCTTGCAGCATGCTTGCGACAAGCTTGCAGCATGCTTGCGACAAGCTTGCAGCATAATTGCAAAAAGCTTGTGCTGCAAGCTACTGTAATATTTAAAACCAATACAAGCTTGCTGGCTTGCACAAACTAACATTAGTTTGCGTAAGCTAATTACTTGTGAGCTTGCGCAAGTTTTCAGAATTTTTTTGCAAGCTAGCAAGTTTTTCCAAATACTAGTTTATCACAAGCTTGCACAAGCTAGCAAGTTTTTCCAAATACTAGCTTATAACAAGCTTACTGCAAGCTGGTTTTTCTGTAAGGGTAGAGTTTCACAGACCCTAAAGCCTATTGCCTAAAACTAACAATATTCCCTTCTAAAAATTTGAGCTCACATTAAGAAAGCCATAAGCTTGCTGTTATTATACTGTAGCTTGTCATAACTTCACTCATATGCTCCTACTGTATGATTTTGTGCATACTTGCAAGGAAGAACATTGAGAATGCTACAAGTTTGTGGCATGCTCATCCCATCTTGCATACTGTAAGCCCAAGCATTTTGCAAGCTTATCACATGCTCTCATGAACTCTAATCACATGCTTGTTATTTGTCTTTTTGTTTTACTGTTCGGTGCATTGAGAAGTTATGTAATATTTATGCACTCTATGAGAATTATTTGTAAAGTAATGGTTAGGGACAGACAAACAGTCACCACCAAAAATGGTCCCTTCTTTCTTTGGGACTAACAAATAGTACGAGGAGCATGCCTATTATAGAACACAAATGTTCCTAAAAATATTTAGGAACATTTTGCTACATGAAAGCTGCCATTTTGTGATATTTCTCATGATCCTTTGCTACCATATTGTTAAAGCCTCATGTTACAAAATTCAAATTTGAAATATATCTTTGCTGGAGGAAACTAAAAAATACCTTCTTTACTGTCATGGCTACAACTTTTCCACTGCCAATTAATATGTTAACCACGCTGTTTTTAAAATATTAGAAATAATTAGACAATAGAGCTAAGCTTTTAGGCGCGCCACAGCCATTTTGAAATTTCAAATGTTTTTCAACGTAATGTTTTTTAATATCTTAAGTATATAAATTAGAAACTTATGACATTTTATCGTAACATCTGAACAATATGGCTGCATGACTTCAATATTCTTGTGTGCAATATACATGTTCCTATTACTAGGCATGCTCCCGGACTGACAAAGTCACACATCAAATCGAATCAAAATCTGTTGTATTTCAACCCAAGACTTGTTGACAAACAGACAAATCCATTACCTCCATCCAACTTCCTGGGCGGAGGATATTAGCATATCCCCCCAAATACTGACTATTATAGATGAAAAAAGCATTCTTCTCATAATTAAACCATACAGACAGTATAAAAAGCCTTCTCAAACTTTGAACTTTCAGAGGAAGACATTAATTTGTTGTGTACGCTCATACATTATAGGGATTAGACGTCCACCTTCTCAGCGGTCAAGCATGTTCAGCTTGAGGCATGGAGGGAGGGAGACAAAGGCAAACAGAACACTGAAGAGACTATACTGTGATTAGGATTCTCATGATATCGTGTTATTGTTTTTTCCATAATATCAAAAAAACCCAGACCAACATGTCATGATATATGCTATGTTCACATGTAAACTGCATATCAAAGCAACAAATTTGTAAAACAGAATTTCCTATTAAAATAATTCACATAAATAAGATTTTCAACATATCTAATCTTATACATATTTCTTTAATGCTTCCTTTTCTTAGCTCTGAGATAAATGAGATCTGCATACTGAAAACCTACCCTTACAGAAATTTTAAATCATGAAAAAGCTTGCAACAAGCTAACATTTTTAAGCTTGCGCAAGCCTGCTGCAAGCTAGTATTTGGAACAAATACTAGCTTGCTATTTGTGCAAGCCAACATTAGTTTGCGCAAGCTAACATAAGGTATTTGTCAGCTTGCACAAGCTTGCAAAAGTTTTGCTAGCTTGCAGATAGTTTTGCTAGCTTGCGCAAGCTAATTTCTTCCAAATACTAGCTTGCAGCACGCTTGCAGCAAGCTTGCTCAAGCTAAAAATTCTTAGCTTGTCACAAGCATGTCGCAAGCTTGCTGCAAACTAATATTTCTGCAAGGGTAAGCAGTTTTCCAATGTAATCTAACATATATTTTCCAATTAATTAACACACTAATTGCTGGAAATAACTTACATAGGAGCAGCCACTTACAAATGGTATCATTAACACAGCTCTTGATAAATATATAGCATATTTCTTTATAATCTATTTGAAATTTTCTAGTTTATAAGAATTGATGTTTTCTTTGCATGGGTCTGCGAATATTTATGTGTACATGATACTGATACAAGTCTTCAGAAATTAATATCAGAGCATACTGTACGATAACATTACACATTATATCGTGCCAACTCATAATGGTAAAATGTTTGGTAGTATTTCAACACACAATGACAGCAAGCCCCCATGTTACAACTTTAAACATGGATAATTTGAAAATGAAATAAGCTTTTAAGATGCAGTTTTTGGCATTCAATTTCTTTTTAATTCTCTATCACATATCAAGTATTTGATTGTCTTTTTTTCAACTAGTTTGAACATTCTTCCATTTTGTTTCTTTTATTGTCCTTTTACATTACGCACATCCAGTCCAACAAATTACGCTCAATGATATCTAAGTTTTGATGTGGTTGTCTTAATCTTCAAATACACATAGGTCGTCGTGACAACATTCCATGAGTAAATCACACTTGCACATTTTGTAACATGCACAAACTCAAAGATGAGTTTTTATTTTTGCTAGAATGCCCATGCTTTTCGGAAATAAGATCATTGTATATTCCAAAGTATTTTCATGTTAAAGGAATATTCCCATGGATTTTCATTTTATCATATATGATAGAGAACAATTGTATAAACAAAGTGGTGAAAAAACTATCTTAATATCTTATTCTGTTTTAAAAGTTACACAAATTTTAAGTATTTTTGAATTTGGACAAAAGTGACTGATTGGCAACATCTGTGATGTCATAGAGACAATTTAAACGTCTCTTGTATTTCCTTAAAAACTGATATGGATTTTGTTCTCATTGAAAACGTGATGTTCACAAAGAAAAAACAAAATGTTTTTTTGTAAATTATATATTTCACCCTATCTCTATAATAAACCAAAAATGCTGTTCGATAATGTAAAAAAGTGTGATTAAATTTATAAGAAATACATAATGCTGAAATTGCCTTGATGACATCACCAAGCTGAAGGACATACTATATGAGGTGTTTTTAAGAACATTTTTCTATTTGTTAAATTGTTATAACTTCTAAACGGAATAAGATATTCACATAGTATATTCACCACTTTGTTTCTACAAATTTTCTCTATCATATATGAGGACATGAAAATCCATGGGAATATACCTTTAACAGCATTATGTTATGGTCAAGCAGCAAATTCCTTTTATTTAATATCTGTCATTTTCTTGAGATAGCTTGGAAATATTGCAAAGAAATAGAATCATGTCTAATTTAGTTTACCTTACTATTGTTAAAAATGCATACATTAAAGCTTAATGTTGCTTTGTCACATTGCACATATGAAAAGGCGGGTGGGTGGCCTATCAAGTGATCATAAAATGAATCAAATTGAATTTCAGATGAATGTGCATACCCATGAGCCTAAGGGATGTCTGTACTGTACTATCTTACAAAAGAATTTGTTACATGTCGTGATAACAGCATGTACTGTACATATAGAAAGAAAGCTGCAGACAGAAGGAATATGCAAGCTTTTATCTTCAGTTGTGAGGCGTTTCAAGGTATCCATCCGCCATGTAGTCATATGAGCATAGGCGTAGAAACGGAGGGGGGGGGGAGGACAGGGGCATGTTCCCCCAATGTTGCAGTGACCTACATGATGCCCCCTCAACTAAGTCAATTTTCACCATTGAACTAGTGTTGTAGCATCTTTGTTCCCCAAAAATAAAGATGAAGACCATGTTTCTATGCCTATGTATATGAGAAATGACTCAGCAATCGTGCAAACAACACATGCAACTGAACTGACATATTGTTTGATCAGATATAATCCATATGACAAACTTGCCTTTCGTCATTTCTTCATACTGTACACTGAAAATGCCGGTGGGTACAGTACTAGGTAAGCCTATTATCATTATTATCCCTTTCTCAGCAGCAAAGCTTGTGTAGAGATGTCCATGGCCGTTTGTTAACCGGTTGTGAATCACTAGTGAATGAAGGCCCACCAGGGATTAAAGCCGGAAGCTCTGATAGCATTTTGTGGTAGTATGGTGGGGCCCGAAGTTGGTGCAGCTAAGGAATTATATTTTCTTGTTCTTTTTGAAAAAACTAATTGTTTTTGTTGTCAGAATTATAAATACATTTTTGTTTCTCCTCTTTTTATCCGATGAACTCACAGAAGCTAGACATCTACTTATCCAGATATTCGTCAAAGCAAAAAGTAGTTTAATTTCTTTCGGCAAAGCCGCGAAGACCCCAAAGTTCGTGAACCAATAATAAACATATATGCAACTTTCAGCGGCTGCACCAGTAAAGCGTAAAAAGGCTTAAATGAAAATATGGGAAGCAAAAATGTGAAAATATTTATTTCCAAAGTGCTCATTCACTGAAAATATCCTCAGTTTTATTTAAAATTCTTAAATTAACAGGTGAAATCATGAATTTGATGTATTTATTATTTCGTCAAAGTGGGAGAAATATCGAGGTACACAAACTTTACACTTTTTACACCAAATAACTGTAGACCTCTTTAACTTCGTCAACAGTCATGCCCTTTAACACTATCAAGACTGAAAAATAATGGTTGCGAACACACATTTTTGAACAGAGATTTAGTCAACTGATGACATCACAAATTTGCATATTTTCTTCAATACTTACAGTACACCTCTACATTTATAAAGCTGTAAAATGTTCAATCTAACCAATTCTGGCATTTGGTTGTTTACTTCAGGCTATGCTCCTTTGGCTGTTACTTCAGGCTATGCTCCTTTGGCTGTTACTTCAGGCTATGCTCCTTTGGCTGTTATTTCAGGCTATGCTCCTTTGGCTGTTACTTCAGGCTATGCTCCTTTGGCTGTTACTTCAGGCTATGCTCCTTTGGCTGTTACTTCAGGCTATGCTCATTTGGCTGTTACTTCAGGCTATGCTCCTTTGGCTGTTACTTCAGGCTATGCTCCTTTGGCTGTTACTTCAGGCTATGCTCCTTTGGCTGTTACTTCAGGCTATGCTCCTTTGGCTGTTACTTCAGGCTATGCTCATTTGGCTGTTACTTCAGGCTATGCTCCTTTGGCTGTTACTTCAGGCTATGCTCCTTGATAATCAGCTAATGTTGCCTTACTGCATGTTGTCCACAGTTCTTCTGTAGCATTCATTACAGTATTCTTCTACTTCGTAAAACATGGATCGGATAGTCAGGGTTGTAACTAAAGGATTCTGAAGATGTTACTTTCGGTTCTGAAGATGTTACTTTTGGCTCTGAAGATGTTACTTTTGCTGACCTGCCAAAGAAGACTTATCTGACCACAATGTGTGAATCGCATGGATGGGGTCAAGGGGTTGGTCGGTGCGTTGTCGGTAGAACTTGCTATAAGCTTTTCGCTCTATTCCTGGCCAAGCCCGTAGTAAAATTATGGACGCAATCAACTGGAATTATTACTAATATTTGATTTCAGTCAATGGAATAAAACTTTTCTCCCCTGTAGAGTGTGTCCTACAAGGGTAAATCGTGAAGGTCCGTCAAACAGTACAATGCGATATATAATCATTACCAATATTCAATTCATACACTTTGTCAGAACTAAATTCAGTGGTGGATAAATACGTAACATCCAATAAGAAAAATGTGACTTAAAACTGATGATTCTAAATTATGCATTTGTTTTCATCACATTGTGCAGATCACAATGTGAACAGAGTTATTTTGGACACCGAAATTCAAAACAGTAAACAATGCCCAAATCTGTCAAATTAAAAAGTGCCCGAAGGAAAATCTAATGTTTCCGTTTAGGAGTTCTTGCATTTCAAAAGATTCTCTGTGTGTTGAAAATTGATTGGAGCAGTAAGTTTAATTCATCATTAATTCAACAGCGTGATGCCATAGCTATAGGCGTACTGGACTATTTTCAATGAGGAGGCTGACCACTTTTACCGGAAAATTCCCATTAGAGACACATATGTTTGTACATGCATGCAAAATGGGAAGTTAAAGATTTGTGGTTCTGGCATTACTTAAGAGTGTATTCAGAGAAGATGGGGATGGGGAGGGAAGATGGGAGGCATGGCCTGTGATTTTTCCGATCATACTTTGTTTTTACAATGAGATCATTTTTAGTCACGCTTTATTTTAATTTTTAGGAAATTTTATTCAATGTTTGGTAAATCTCATGTTTCTTCGATTTTCGGTATCGTTTGGTCAATTTTCGGGAAATTTCCTTCTTTTCCTGGAAATATTTGGTTTAAGAAAATATTTTTTGATCTTTGAGGAATTTCCTTAATTTTTAACTATTTTTAAATCTTGGGGGAAATTTCCTTCTTTTTGGGAAATATGTGGTCAATTTTTCTTCAATATCTGGAACATTTCCTTAAATTTAGAGAAAATTTTCCTTCATTTTCACACATTTTTCGGAAACTTTACTTCATGTTGAGGCAATTTTTCTTTGAGTTTTTGGTCAATTTTCTTTAGTTTTTGGAACATTTTCTTCAATATTTGGGAAATGTCTTTCAATGTTTGGGATATTTCCATCATTTTCAAGTAATTCAGTTTTCGGAAAATGCCCTTCATTTTCAGGCAATTTTCCGGTAAATATTGCCAAATTTTGCCAAATTTCTCAATGATTTTACGAAATTCTCCTTCAATATCATGTTAACAATAAAAAAAAAAAACATGCAATAGGGAAGGTGAAATTCTTTTAGGGCTGGCTTACCTTTCCCCCTGCTCCCTGCCATTTAAAATGTTTTGAAACAATTTAGTATTCCTGTTATCCAGTAAATATATATATTATAGATATATATATATCCATTAAATTCGATCGATAATGATAAACAAGGACACAACTGTCCAACATGATGTTTTGTATATTTTTTTAAACCAGAGAGAGAAATCCCATGTGGTTCCGATGCTAAATTTGGATTAGAAGCATTTTTTTAATAATAGTATATCTTTAAATGTTGTGTTCTTACACATTTAGTTTATTTATTATGCTGGAACATGTAATTTGTGTATATTTTGTTGCTTGTTGAAGTGTTAAGATTTATAAGCCACAATCACAACAACTAATAAAAAAATGTATTTGGCTCTGTCTGACATGAATAATGATGAAATCAACAACTCAACATTCTATAGGATCATCATCCTTGCTTTTATCAACAACATCACACTAAGTTTGATTTAAATCTGACATGGGTTTGTGGTAAAATGAGCATAAACAGAAATTCAGTTTACTAACCACTACTTCTCATTAATATCTATGGCATAAGCACCAAAAACAATTGGGATCATCTGCAGAAGATGACACATCCATATACAAAGTATGACATAAATCCACCACACAGTTCTTGAGATATCGTGTTTAAAAGCTTGTTAACAGAATTTTACATTAGCCCTGCCTACTACTACAAATTCATGACATCACCACTAAAATAATAGATATCATCCACAGACCACAACACATCCATAAACAAAGTTTGACATAAATCCACTACATGGTTCTTGAGATATCATGTTTACAAGCTTCTTTCACAGACACACATACATACACACATACACATACACACATACAGACATACTTACATACATATACCCATACATACATACACACACATACATACATACACACACCAGCATGACTACATAGGTTAATAATGCTATTGCATCGGAACCAAAAAGTGAATCAAAACCGCAAAGTTAAAATCTGAATTTTCAATTCTCCCATTTCTGATTAATTAATCTTATTAATTTAACTTCTTCCGTATGCATATTTTTCTATCTAAAAATGTCACAACTTGTGTACGTATGCTGCCCGAATGGAAAGAGGGGGAGGGGGAGGGGGAAGGGGGGGGGGGCTGCAGCCTATAGTCATAGCAACACTTCTAAGTCAATTTTTTTATGTATTTCTTTGAAAATGTATTACCCCTTTCAATCCAAGGGAACATTTTTTGGTATGTTTGCAGACAAAATGCTTTTGCTTTGATGTTCAGCATATCTGTCTACATGGCTGTGGAAAAATCCAGTTAAGACCTGAATGAGTCTTGAACCCAGGAGGGCCTCTATCATCCCAATCGCTCCACCAAATAAATTTACATTTACATTTACACATCTTGTATCTGCAATTTTTACACCACACTCGATATTGCTTTGATTACTTTTCAACACACTGGTGAAATTGTGAAATGCAGTAACTCCTATACAGGTCATAACTTTTGAGTTTGCTTTATACATGAAAATAAAATACAGAAAATTCAATTGTATCTTTTTAATGATGTGGACAATATACTTTAAAGAAATGTGGACAACATACTTTAAAGAAAAGTGGAAACATACTTTAAAGAAATGTGGACAACATACTTTAAAGAAATGTGGACAACATACTTTAAGAAATGTGGACAACATACTTTAAAGAAATGTGGACAACATACTTTAAAGAAATGTGGACAACAGTCTTCAAAGAAATAACAAAGTAATATTGGCTTCAGTTCCTCGTTGATATTCCATTTTTTGATCTTTAGAATCATCAATATTTGGGTATAATCTTGTAAGAATTTGAAGGTGTGTATGTGGAGGTCAGGTAATACACCAGGTTTCATATGCAGTTGTGCAGGGTTTTCAATAATTTTCTAAGATTTGAGAAGTTGAGTTTTTTTTAATGGTGTCCAATGGAGAAACCATCATCACGTATGTGAATATACTGTAAACACAACACTCATTATTTCAAAACCTATAAAAATAACATGAAAATACCAATGACTACATCATGCTTTGTCTTAAATTATTGTCAAGTCTACATGAACCATTCATTGTTGGTTTGACACCTACATTTTACCAAAAAATTCAACGGTTCCGTTGGTTTTAGCTGCTGGAAAAATGGTAAATTGCAGGAAAAATAACTTACACTGTCTAAAGTCCACACGAAAGTTTAGACCTACCAATGCACATGGTTACCTCAAGAAGGAAGCAGCACCAGTTTTTCAGGGCACAAGAATATTTACGACAGTGCACAAACAGACATCAAATTTGTTTGTTACGACAGGACAGGGAGTATGTCAACTGCAATGTTTTATATGATTATAAAGTGAACCAAATAAACTGAAATTTGATGCAATCGCAAATAAAGCCCATACTTGACTGAGGCTACTTTTACCCACATCTCTGCAATGAATAACGAATTAAAAAATAGTTTGCTGTACTGTGCAAGAAGATAAATGAAATGCTTCACTTCATAAGCAGGATTTCGGGCTACAAGAGGGCATTTTCCCTCACTTTCCATATCTACATCTTTTGTATAAAGAATTTTTGTTGTTAGTGTGATTTTATAACTCCCCTCCCCCCCCCCCCACCCACACACACTTTCAGTGGGCAAATTCCATCCATGATTCTCTTGTTGGAGGGGAAAATATATGAAAACAACCAACTGTTTAAAACAGTAATCAATCATCCCCTCCCCCCCCACTTTTACCTTCGCCATTTGAATTGATCTGATGGAATCCCTTGCTGTTTTGCATACCACATAAGAGCTTGACCATCTGAAACCCTACCAGAGAGTTCCTGATCCTCACGCGGGAAAGTCATGCTCTTCACTCTTACAATTATTCCATCAACAAATTAAGAGAGAAAAATGTCCTCCATCCCTGTCTCTTCCCCTCTCCCTCACCTCCCTTTCCCCTCACCTCCCTTCCCCTCTCCCTCCCTTCCCCTCTCCCTCCCTTCCCCTCCCTTCCCCTCTCCCTTCTCCCTCTCCCTTCCCCTATCCCGCACATTCTGATTTGACAAAGACCTTTGAACTATAGTATATGTACATCTATACTGTAAATGTAACACAGAGTATGGGTAACAGCAAAAAACTTTGATGTCTGGCTCTACAGTGAAGGACAACACATTGTTTTTGATCAACTGTTCATTAGTTTACCTGCTGGGTTGATATAAATTCCATATGGGAATGCATTAAGCAGATTTCACAGAATGACAATTCCAGTCCAGGTCATACTTTGGCATTATCAATAATGTTAAACTACTGTACTTACAACACTCTTTGAAATAACTACTATATATCCAATGCTAGTAACTCTAATAAACACACAAGGTAAGCTCAAACAAACTTCACATAAAAAATATTACATGAACTTGAATACATACAAAAGAGACAAGATTAAAGACAAAATTAAGAGACTCAAAATTTGCACATTAAACATCCAAATACTGAAATCATCATAAAAGTTCTGATTAAAACATAGGTCCGGTAAATTTTTGTCAATTTTACTTCTGAATCAGAAAGAGAGGGCAAAATATTATGAGGGGCAGCTTGCCCAATGCTAAGCTTGCTATGCCTGTATGTCACAATGCATACCTGTATGTCACAATGCATGAAGCCTTACACCAAAATGGAAGGTAATAGGCTTCCTATACCTGTATGTCACAATGCAAGAAGCCTTACACCAAAATGAAGGTAATAGGCTTCCTATACCTGTATGTCACAATGCAAGAAGCCTTACACCAAAATGAAGGTAATAGGCTTCCTATACCTGTATGTCACAATGCAAGAAGCCTTACACCAAAATGAAGGTAATAGGCTTCCTATACCTGTATGTCACAATGCAAGAAGCCTTACACCAAAATGAAGGTAGAAGGCTTCCTATACCTGTATGTCACAATGCATGAAGCCTCACACCAAAATGAAGGTAATAGGCTTTCTATACCTGTATGTCACAATGCAAGAAGCCTCACACCAAAATGAAGGTAATAGGCTTCCTATACCTGTATGTCACAATGCATGAAGCTTTACACCAAAATGAAGGTAATAGGCTTCCTATACCTGTATGTCACAATGCATGAAGCCTCACACCAAAATGAAGGTAATAGGCTTCCTATACCTGTATGTCACAATGCATGAAGCCTTACACCAAAATGAAGGTAATAGGCTTCCTATACCTGTATGTCACAATGCAAGAAGCCTTACACCAAAATGAAGGTAATAGGCTTTCTATACCTGTATGTCACAATGCAAGAAGCCTTACACCAAAATGAAGGTAAGGCTAGGCTGCAAGAAGCCTTATATACCTGTATGTCACACCAAAATGAAGGTAGGCTTTCCTATACCTGTATGTCACAATGCATGAAGCCTCACACCAAAAATGAAGGTAAATAGGCTTCCCCTATACCTGTATGTCACAATGCAAGAAGCCTTACACCAAAATGGAGGTAATAGGCTTCCTATACCTGTATGTCACAATGCAAGAAGCCTTACACCAAAATGAAGGTAGTAGGCTTCCTATACCTGTATGTCACAATGCATGAAGCTTTACACCAAAATGAAGGTAATAGGCTTCCTATACCTGTATGTCACAATGCAAGAAGCCTTACACCAAAATGAAGGTAATAGGCTTCCTATACCTGTATGTCACAATGCAAGAAGCCTTACATCAAAATGAAGGTAATAGGCTTCCTATACCTGTATGTCACAATGCAAGAAGCCTTACACCAAAATGAAGGTAGTAGGCTTCCTATACCTGTATGTCACAATGCATGAAGCCTCACACCAAAATGAAGGTAATAGGCTTCCTATACCTGTATGTCACAATGCAAGAAGCCTTACACCAAAATGAAGGTAATAGGCTTCCTATACCTGTATGTCACAATGCAAGAAGCCTCACACCAAAATGAAGGTACAGTAATAGGCTTCCTATACCTGTATGTCACAATGCATGAAGCTTTACACCAAAATGAAGGTAATAGGCTTTCTATACCTGTATGTCACAATGCATGAAGCTTTACACCAAAATGAAGGTAATAGGCTTCCTATACCTGTATGTCACAATGCATGAAGCTTTACACCAAAATGAAGGTAATAGGCTTCCTATACCTGTATGTCACAATGCAAGAAGCCTTACACCAAAATGAAGGTAATAGGCTTCCTATACCTGTATGTCACAATGCAAGAAGCCTTACACCAAAATGAAGGTAGTAGGCTTCCTATACCTGTATGTCACAATGCATGAAGCCTCACACCAAAATGAAGGTAATAGGCTTCCTATACCTGTATGTCACAATGCAAGAAGCCTTACACCAAAATGAAGGTAATAGGCTTCCTATACCTGTATGTCACAATGCAAGAAGCCTCACACCAAAATGAAGGTAATAGGCTTTCTATACCTGTATGTCACAATGCAAGAAGCCTTACACCAAAATGAAGGTAATAGGCTTCCTATACCTGTATGTCACAATCACAAAAAGTGATTCCTATGCCTTGATGCATTCTACTATAACATACTGTATTTCTTTATTACAGACTAGAGACAATTGATGACAAAGATAGGAAAATAGCCAAAACAAAAAGTACATGAACTCAAAAATAGCCATCACTCATGTATGTTACAAATGACAAGAAGCTGTGAGTGGCAGATGGTCAGTTTGCATAATTTCACAAAAAATCTGAGCAAAAATGTTCACATTCGGTTAGGTGACAAATTTTAATTCCCCCTATAAACTATTGAAACAAAGGAAGCTAATACAGCTATGCCCATACTAGGCTTTTGCCTCATCAGATAAAATTACTTTAATTAGCGGTTAATGACGTACTGTATGACACTTAGCAACAAATAGAACCATATGCTGTAATAGTATCATGCATCAATAACATCAAGAAGTTAGGTCAGTGGACACGTGGAGACAAACTTCATGAAAATGTATTTTTGTGTGAGGACATGACATTTCAAAAATGTGCAAAATTGAATATGTTTTGGGTATTATTTGATGTATTTTTTACCCTATTAGCCTAGCAAAATTGACTGTTTTGGGGTATTTTTGCCAGGATAGTTTGGAAAAATAAAAGATTTCCAACAAAACATTTTCAAAGTAAATCCTGCCTTAAGTCTACTACATGAATAAAAAAATAATAAAAAAAACATTCCTGCCATTATCACCTGACTGCATTCGAAGAAAGAAATAACCTGCACAGGCTTATAAAGATTATAGTGCCTTTCACTTCCCACATCAAAATTTGATACAACAACAAATGTCTATTAATTCCCTCCAACAGTTATACCAGGGATATGTTATTTCTGGGATAGTTAACCAGGGAAATGTTATCTTGATTTAACTGCATGCTTATCTCTACAAGTATCAATCAGTCTTATCTTCATGAATAAAGATGTAGAAAATCACTTCTCAATCTGAAGGCTGCACAGGGAGCACTTTGGCATTAGCTATAACCTCAAAGATTTGGACTGCCTGTGCCACAAAAATATTATTATAAATCATGACATCTTCAATCCAAACTCACTAATAAATCACAAAGAATGGAGCATGTAATGTCACTACCCCCCTTAAATTTGTAAACAAATGCGACCAACTTGTCTCGCAATCTGGATCACAAAGTGTGCCGAGTTCCATTGTTTATTTGTATTTTTTTGTGAATGGGCTGATATTTGTACCGGTTCCAAATGAATATGACCCACTCATCCTGAACAAGGTCCTTTAAAACATGAGAATCCACTTACAGTGTTTTCCTAACTCCAATGAGATTGATGGAAAGGAAATAAGATTTGGAGAACTAAGGAAACCTTTCCAATATTACTGTTTTTTAGTTTGGTTTGTTGATGTTTAATGGCAATGGAACAGTCAGTCAAATGTGCCAAGAGGGTGCTAAAAACTAAGGTGCTTGTGTGAGTACAGAGAGGAGAGATAGAGGGAAAGGAGGAGAGAAGGTGAATAAGGGAAAGAAGTTTTTAAGTATTTCATAGAAATAATATTTTATAGAAAGAGTACTAAATCATGATTAGAATCACCTTTAGGCTTTAGCCCATGCTTTAAAGATTCCTACCCAATCAAATATATTTACATATTTTTTTTTGTCTTAAAGGTATAGAGGGATTTTATCACGTGACTCTTAACACATCTGGAAGCCATTTTGCAGGTCAGCGGCGTCGGTGTTTCACACAGCCCAGTCACATCACACGTACAACAAACATAGAACATGCTAACCTACTAGTACCAGTTCAGCGAATTTTACTAATTTAAATTTTGGTTCGCTTCCGATTTTACTTCATTTTTTTCATAAGTTTAATATATTATACGAAGAGTAACTGTTACGTTAGCGCCAGCTGATTGTTTGTTATGCTCAGACAAAGCCTACATACCTGATATAAAGTACTCCCTGCAAATCCTAGTGTGAACCGTAGGTTTGTACAGCAGAAACCCACTGTGAACGTCGATCAGAATCAGATGGAAATCAAGAAAATGTCTTTTTATTTCTCCGGCACACATCTATTAGTGCAACCAACCACAGAGCAAGATTCCAGCATGATTATCTTACAAAAATAATCTTATATAACAACATGCAACATTATAATCTACAACATGCAAAGGTGCGTAAGTCTAACGGGTACAGCAGATGACAGTGTTTGTGCCAGACAAAATGGTAATGTAAACAAAGTCATGTGACCTCATGACGTCAGCTGAAACGCCCATAATAAGGACATGTACAGTAGCTCGGCAATATTAGCTATTTTTAGCTTTAAAATCTATTTAAAACCTTCATAGCAGCAAAATATTTCATCAAAATTGGTTAAGCTTTGACCATTTTACGGATTATTACTAACTACATACAGATTTTATCTGTTTTCCTAGTCATACACATCACAAATTTCACATGAATCAAAACAAGCGGTCAATCTTTGACCTACTATGTTCATACTCATACTGGGCACTTGCCCCATCAGATGAAATGACTCTAATTAACGGTTAATGAGGTATGACACTTAGCAACAATTAGAACCACATGCTGTAATAGTATCATGCATCAATAACATCAAGAAGTTGGGTCGGTGGACATGTGGAAACAAACTTCATGAAGATTGATTTTTTGTGTGAGGACATGACATTTCAAAAATCTGCAAAATTGATTACGTTTAGGGTATTTTTGGATGTATTTTTTATCCTTTTAGCATAGCAATATACCATTAATGAAGCACTAGGCCGAAAGGTGATAGTGCTTGCTTTTGTGAATTTCTGAGATATATTATCCAAAACAGCTTCATAAAGTTCATGAGTGCTATATTCCATATCTAAAACTGATCTGATCAGTTCCTAATACTCTATTCAACCAATCCAATGTACCTGGGGAGGGGAGGGGGCACTTCCATAAGTGAGGTATATATATGTATATATATGTATATATATATATATATATATATATATATATATATATATATACACATATGTATATATATATAATCTTCATTTTTTTTCCCTTCATCATTTCTGTAGTGCAGGTCCCAAAAAATGATGTTTTACCATGTTAATTTTGTACTGCTGGTCCATTTTTACAATATTTTTTTGAATATTCATACTGCAGATTTCAAAATTGACTTATTTCATACTGCGGGTATCACAATTGTATAACTTCATACTGCAGTTACTCAAAAATCTGTCATACTGTGGGTATGGTTTTCGGTTGGTGGGCTGCACACCCTACCACTTTCAGTATGAAGTCCCCACCCCGGACAATATAGACATGCATAGACCTTTAAATGCCAATATTTTAGTGTGTATAAGGTATACAGAAAGATTTTAGGGAGTTACAAGTTCTTATGCCATCCTTAACAACCTAATTTCTTGGGTGTCAACAAACAAACAATATTTTGAGATAACCTCACTTCTTTATAAACTTCACACTTCAAACCTCATTCAAAGTATCTTATAATTTTCTCCTTTACAATTTACATGAGATATCAACAAATAAAAAGGCCATAAATATATGAATCAATTTTTCCCAGGTCTTTAAAGTCAATACCTCCTCTGACATAGATTTTAGGATAAGCATCAGCACTAGACATACAGACGGAGCCTTATCAGATTTCTGAAGATGGAACTTTTATGCACTACTTCTTCGGAACCACTCCAATTTCTTGTCTTCGTGAATTTGGTTCAGTATGGTTATATTTGGACGCATACAGTAGCAGCAATTTTTATCCAATCAGTGTATGCCTCATGAAATAGTCAAAAGGACTTGAATATAGGTTGTTAGTACAGTGCTTATGATAAACTGCATTGATATTTTTCAAAGAGATGGAAATTGCAACGTGCATGTATAATTGATTACGTTTAATACCAGGGGCATATTTAATTAAAAAAAAAAACAAAGAGTAATAATTGACCCATTTTTCTTTTTCTTCTTCAATTGAACATACATTACCTTAGTCTGAGACCCATATCTTTGCTGTTTCACAGGAGCAGACCACTCCACCCCTCTACGGGTACGCTCGCAACCCCTGTCCGCCCGCCACCCTGGTCCGCCCTTTTCCCATAAGAAAAAACGTTTTTATTTTAATTTTATATATATATTTTTTTTTTCTCTTCAAAACTTAATAATCTTAATTAATTTCATAAATGAAATGCCTTACATGGATACCGAACACAGATTGATAGCATAGTAAGCAATTGTCCTGTTTGGCTCATGAATGGTCCTTATCAATCACAATAGTTTAATTCTGAGGTATAATCATAAGCTAAAATCCCAGAATTTCTTTACTAGGGGCTTGAAGCATACATAAGGGGGCCCCAGGACTCCAAGCCAAAAAAACGCAGCGCTTCGCACGTGCATTAATGTGCCCTCACGATTCACGTTCTATCATTTTCCATTCATGGCAGACACCAATTGTTTCATTTTCATTGATTCCAGAGAACACTTGATGTAAGTCTCTTATAGTCCAAAAAATTGATTGTTTGGATCTTCATTCAGAGTGCAAAATAATCATTGTTCAGCACATTCCATTGGAAAGTTTCAGTTTAGTCTTGACAACTTAGTCTTAACAGATCTCATCCTAAAACATCCCCACCCCTCAATTTCTACCCTTCCCCTGTTCTAATTAGTCCCAATTTATAATCACTTCTTTTTGAAACAGTAACAAAATTGCACACCAAATTAAATCAAAATCCAATACTAATTTAAAATCCAATCATCACTTCTTGAGATATCTTGATGACTGACAAAAGACAAACAGAGGCAAAAACATGTTCCCCACCCCTCCATTTGCACCCTTCCCCTCTTCCAATGTCTTAAATTTTGATCACTTCTTCCTTCAGAAGGAACAAAACCACACACCAAATTTAATCCAAATCCATTCATCAATTGTTGAGATATCTTGATGACTAACAAAAGACAAACTCACCTTGAAATGTCCCCACCCCTCCATTTACACCCTTCCCCTGTGTCACAATGTCCCAAATTTTCGCACTTCATTGTTCTTAGGCAGTAACAAAACCACACTGGCTGTCTGAGCAAGAGTTTCATTTCACCAGCCAAAGTGACCCACATAAGGCTTAATTAAAGGAAGCCTCCAACGAAGAGGGGATTATTACCTCTTGTCAACAAAGTTAGACGAAGGTTTATGTTTTTACCTCTTTTTGTTGTTTGTCATCAACATATCTTAAGAACTGATGAGTGGATTTTGATTAAATTTGCGGTGTGGTTCAGTTCCTGCTTAAAGAAGAAATGTTTATATTTTTAGGACATATTAAAATGGGGGTGTAGAAATGGGGTGGGGGTGTAGAAATGGGGTGGGGGTGTAGAAATGGGGTGGGGGGTGTAGAAACGGAGGGGTTTGGATATTTGAGGGTTTTTTGCATGAAAGGAAATGATAAAATGTGAATCTTGTCTGAAACTGAAAACAATGATACTGTACAACCTTGAAAGAATTCAGTCTGAAGATAACTAACAATTTTAGATTGCAAATGGAAATGGGAAATACACACTAAAAGTGTAAGAGATTCTTTGGGGATAAATCTAGATGGTTCTAGATTTCTGAGACAGATTATATTGGGGATGGAGAATTAACTGGGAAGGGGGGGGGGAGATGCCATGTGCTGAAATTCTAGTTGTGTGTGCATTTATGACCTGACAAAAATTACTATTTGCACGATTTCAAGAGGATTTGGATAACACAGCCTCTAATATAAGTACCATAAGTACTTTAAATATCTTTAGTTCTATTCATGATACTTCAAAGCAATTTTATATGCAATCAAAGGTTTTAGTTTTCTCATTTATCTGCAGAAAATCTTTCACTATAAAAGAAAATCAAAATTCAGTTCAGATTGCCTTGCATCTCTATCATCTGGGACTGACAAAGAAAACCATGGAGAAAAAAACAACGCAGTATATTTCCAGCCCCTGCACATGGAAAATTTACGACAGTATTTGAAGACAAAGCAATTCAAGAAATAAAGATGTTATCTTTCATGAAATGTTCCCAAATTTTGTGGCTTTCCTGCATTATTCAGCACAACATAGATGTAATACAAGTAGTGATTTTTAATCAAAAATTATCATCAAAGAGCTCAGGCAAGAAAAAAAAGAGCTCCAGTTTAATATAAAGCTTGACATTACTGTTTAGGCTTATCCATATAATGTTTTGCAAAATTTGAAAAAATAGCAATGTTTCTAAGAATAATATCATTATCAATGAAAGTGCAAGTCCTATGGCAGTATGGGATGAAGTCCATTGTTGGTGTTCTTTATAATTTTGATAAATAAGTTGGAAAATCAATCATTGTAACCATTTCTTGCACTTATCATAAGCTTGAAGGGTACGCTTCAAAAGCTTTGCCATCATACCATACCCCCCCTCCATACCCCAAAGCCTGGCAAGTATTAATATTACATATAACTGTCGTGTACACTAATAATATTACTACAACTCTGACCCAAGTACCCTTAGATTTTTAAGCACTTAATGTAGCCAAGCTTTATTCCCAAAAAGTTATTAGGTCTATAGTTATACCCTAAATGAACCAGTTTTGAACAAAAAATCATCACATTTACCTGAAGAAAATAGGCCTCCCAAAGTGCTAGTTTTGGTAACCGTTTGCATATTTTTCATCAGACTAAAACATGCACAGTTTTAGGTTATCCAAACAATATTATTAGTGTACATTGTTAAAACTTTCATAGCATACAATTGCACTCACTACTGTGCACTTCCACATCCATTAACTTCTAATTGTCTTTTAATCATTACCTGAAAAATTGCACAACCCAATTTAACTTATTACTTCATAAGCAGATATATACATTTTGAAACCCATATTTGGGCAATGAAGCAGACACATGTTGACATTACCGCAAGCAGACACATGTTGACATTACCGCAAGCAGACACATGTTGACATTACCACACATCAATTTTTCATCACACTTGAAACGCAAAATCCGTTTGAAGTGCCAGCTTTGGAAAATTTAAAATTGGCCTTCATATACTCCACTTTACCTTGTTTCTAATCATCGTTTGCTACTTTAAAGACAATTCTGACTTTTAAGAAAGGTTCATTATTACATGTAATTATCACCAGCAGCAAATTTCTTCTTACCATCTATAATAAAATCCCTTGAGAGTGTGCAGTGAGTATAAGGAAGCAAAAATACATTTCCTCAGATCGTATCCATTATAGCTCCACTGTTAAAATAAACAACAAATGAATCTGGCACAGAAGAACAGACTGCATGGACACACTCCAGTAAACAGTCATTTGAATATTTTAAGAGCATGATTAAAAAATCCAGATCTACTTCACTGAACAGGATATATAATAATCTTGATCTGCCGACTGCAAATTTATCAATGCAACTAAATGAGAATCTTTGCATGATTTATGAAAGTGCAACCAAGCATCCTATCCACTTTCAAATGTTCAAATATCACTCTGAAAACATTTAGAAGCCTGTGCAAAACATGTTCAATAGCTTGTAGGTATATGCTACACTTACTGTACCCACAGCACTAAAATGAGTCTAAGAAGAACATGCATATGATTTTGAAAATAGTAAGTTACGCACTTGTCAATTGTGTGACTCACCCCTACACCCCCAGACAAGGTGAGTCATTGCACCAAGGTGGTGGACAAAACATGTACATTGACACACCCTAAGTGACTGACATTTTTGTGCAAATGACAACCAAAATCACTCATCTCTATACAAAGTCAATGGGTCTGAAGTAAATTGACTCACCCCAGAGTCACTCTGGTGACTGACAATTTGATACAATGACACACATTTTAGTCACTGTTTCATATGTCAATGAACCAACTTTGTCTCACATTGCAAGGGTAGTAGGGATGAGTCGTACAACTGACAAGTGCATTAGTACATACAGTAGCTGCCCCACTCCAACTAAACCAATGTTGCAAAGGATTATGCATGGCATCATCCTGGGCTTGTGGTTCATGTCAGTAATTCAAATTGCTTAACCATGAAGGTGCCAAAGTTCCCTATATCAACATTTCAAATTTTAGCGGAAATTTCAGATAAACCAAAATCATTCACTATCTATTTGACAAATGACTCACTTATACCGGTCTTAACTTCTGGTACCAAATCCATAAAATCATAATTCAGATCACAATAATCTTTTAACGTTTACATTCACATGTGTATGAAAAACATCTAACTGCAAATCCAGAAATAAAAACACCTGCTGAATCCAAAAGCAACACTTTGTAGCTTCCCCTTACAACAGTTAGAGGAAGCCAGAGCATGCCTTTAAATGGATATGTTCTGCATCTGACAACTGTTTGAATGGTTCCTTCTTCTCCATCACTGAAGCAGACCATCATTACAGATCATCATTATAGACCATCAATACAGACCATCATTACAGACCCCATCAATACAGACCATTGATTTTAAGAAAGGGGCAAGGTGCTAGACTTGTCATGGGGCACATTAATGCATGCACAAAACGCTGAGTCTTTTCGGCATGGAGTCCAGAGGCCTTCTTAAGGCTCAATTCCATGGTGAAGAAGCTCTGGGATTTTAGCAATAATCATACCTCCGAATGAAAGTATTCTATTGATAAGGACCATTCATGAGCCAAACAGGACAATTGCTTACTATGCTATTCTGCTGTGTTCTGTATCCATGTAAGGTATTTCATTTATAAGGTTTATTATGATTATTAAGTTAAAAAAAATTTAAAAAAATTACATTCCTTTTTTTTCTCATGAGGGGCAGGACGGACCCCAGGGGTCAGAGCAGACCCCGGGTGTCAGAGTGGACCCCAGTGGGCAGGACCGACCCAAAGGGCATGATGGACCCCAGGGGGCAGGGCAGACCCCCAGGGGGCAGGGCGGGTCTCTGGATGTGGCCCGGCTGGGGGTCTGATCATTGAATGCCGTCATTTCAAACCAGCAACCACCAAAGCACACAGGTATTGAGAGTGTACCAGGTACACAGTCTAAAACAGGGAGGTGAGAACACAATGACAATAAGCCTTACTATACCAGCACTTTTTTGAAAACACGCTTGTGAGGCGGAGTCAAAGATGGGGCGCCCAAAATAGGGATAATATTGCTACATGGTAAAGTAAGCAGCACAGTCGGGTGACCCGGTGGGCCGCCCACCGGGATGATACTGCATATATTTCTGAGTTGGCACACTTTCCGCGGGTAGATTAAGCCTTACTCTACCAGCACTTTTTTGAAAACACACATAGGAGGCGGAGTCAAAGATGGGGCACCCAAAACGGCGATAATACCACCGTGTGGTAGAGTAAGGGTTAAGAGCAGGATCTCCAGTACAGTATAAACATTCTGTTCACTTCCTTATTCTATAACATTGGCACAAAGACCTGTGCTCAATGGTGCACTGTAATTCTTCTTGAAACCTTCAGTAAATTAAATTTAATGAATTGTACTTTACTTACAAAATGATGTGAAATATCTTTCAAGGTAATTTTATTTATTTGGAGATATGAGCACTTAAAATATTGAAAGATGGGTTACTATGTGCAATGTTCAGGCCTGTGTGTTCTAATTATACGGCTACCCTTATTGTGTTGGTAGCTTTCTTGTAAAGTCTTTAAATATTTGTTCTTCTTTGTTGTATAACCTGTAGATGCTTACAAGGTCAAGCCGCAATATTGTCAGACATAACTGGTATTTCCATAACAGCACACAAACTTATTCTGCCTTTACCTGATGCCTGTGCAACATTTTGTTAGCAAGATTATTTTGTCTGTTCAATTCTCAAGTTGTTATACTGTAAGTGGTCAATAATCCATATTTTCAAGGTTGAGTTGAAGATACACTGTGTTTTCGCTAAATGTTGTGTTGCTGGTTCAGTTGTAGTGAGAAAGCCTCCCTAGGCATTTCTATGTGTAAAAAACTGCACCACTTTCACAGAGTCCACACCATTTACTTCTACGCGTAAATCTATACACCTTAAAATTTCAAAAACCAAAGTTCACAAGATAACGACACAGTTCGTCTGAGAAAACAATTACGTTATTGATTACAGTTTACTAAGCCAAATTCCAGAGGAAATGAGCCTTTTTCTAGTCCACAATCTGCTATTTGGTTGTTCACGGTTTCAGAAATGGAGCTGGTAGTTTGATATCAGTGCGTATTTCGAGCATGCTCTAGGGAGATCTGTATGCTCTGTCGCGCAAGCGTAGACGCTTAAATTTACTTTTTCTTTATTGTGTGACACATGATCTTCAATGTGCATGCATGCTCTCATGCCTTAATCCGCAGGATTTGATCTCTACGTGATTTAAGAATGAAAATTCATGCTAGTTCAATTGTAACACTAAGTGTGTGGGATTTAATCATGTTTATGACGGCCAACAGCATTACCCAAGGATGACAAAAATATTACTCAATTGAGCTATAGAGTTGTATGTAATTCACATTCTTTTATGCTGTACAAAAATGGTACGTATAAAAATACAGACATGAAAATAATACTAAAACATCAAAAATATTCCCTTGGACTGTCTCTACCATCTAAGCATAAATTACTTCACTACTTTCACGTTTTCATCCCTAAATCTTTTTCCACTGCTGTTAAAACGGCTTCCCAGGTCACAATATTACAATGTTACTCTCCCATTGCCTACACATACACAATTTATTCTCAAGTTTTTAGAAGTTCAACAGCAAAGAAAAATCACAAAATAAATGTTTCTTACATACTTCACTTCTTAAACAGAAAAACAGACACATACTGATAGACATAGCATTCAGCAGAATGTCATCTGAGCATTGCTGTAACATCAATTGAGTGTGTCCACCAATAAGCCTTGGGACAGTTAAAAGGAGCATGACGACCAGAGGCAAAACAAAACAACTAATAAAGACTTGAACATTAACCTACTGTTGTCATATAGGCCTTCCAGAAAGAGGTCAAGTTATGCATGTTACACATTTAACAGAGGGGTTAATGCACTTTCATCCTATAATAAATGTGTTAAACTCATTCATTTTTTACAATTAATAATTTTTAAATGCTTTTCAACAATATATGTTATTGCTATAATCATTATTTACAAAAACTTTCAAAGGATGCCAACATGCTCCGGTGCAATTTTCTTAATCCATCCGTAACACATTTTGTATCCATGGACTTACTTGAGAGACAGGGGAGGGAAAGGGGGCAAGGGACTATTCAACAATTTACAGAGAGGGAAGAGAGAGATTATTTCTGCTGAATAATCAATGTTGTACTTTGCTAAATTTTGCTTATCATAATTGGAACTGCTCATGACCTTTATTTTAGAACTCATATGGGTCCTCTGACTGCCAGGTTCACTCCAACAAATTAATCTAATCTATTCTGCCCAAAGTTTGAAGCCTTTCCAGAGTTGGGAGAAGGATAAATGGCCAATTTGTCCCTCACCCTGCCCTTCCTGACCTCTCCCCTTGGCTTTCCTATCCCTTCCCCCTGGCCTTCCTGCCCCTCCCCCTGTCATGTAATCTTGTATGTCTACTACTTTAATATTTCTACTATCACTGTAATTACTTAACTTTGGACCAAGTCAGGCACAGAACTTGAAAATGTGATTTGTGAGAATTTAACCCTTCGACCTCTAAAGGAAATACTAGATCAGTGACCTTAATCCTTGCAAAATCCCATGCAGAAATCAGGTAACAAAACATACACATACATGGCAGTGCACTGCCCCTTTAAAGAAAACCTAAATTACTCCTGGGGTAACATTCTAAACACCTTTCACAAAATAGAAATCAAACATACTAACAATTTATAACTTACCCAAAAATTACTACAACTGTTTTAAGATATGTTTCTGATCCTCAGCTAGTTCACAAAACATCAATTTCCTGAAAAAGATCAAAAACAATATTCACACTTGAGAGAAATGCAAAGAAATTATTCTATGCCGATAAGATCCAAAATCCTTCCACTTTGTTAGAAAGCGGCTAAGTAACTAATTTTCTAAATTCGCTTCCCATTTTCTAGAAAATATAATCAAATCTATTCTTGTCACCGAAACCTAATTGAGTAACACTGAGTAATATATAACTGAAAAGTGTTACACAGAAATTCATTCAAGCTTGTCATTGACAAATGTCTCTTTATAATGATGCGCTATTTGTCACTGAATGAAATTTGTTCCGAAGGAGAGCAATGTTCATTCAAGATCCTGTTTTTAAACTTCCTGATGAAACTTCCTACACCAGGAAGACTGCATTTGGTGCATTTGAGCCTTCTGTACATTATTTCTTCATAAACATGGAAGAAAAATATCTGGAAATTGCACCGAGGTGTAAGTTTTACCAAAATAGTATTTCTGAGTGAAGCTGACAGGCAATAATAATATGAGGCATGTGATTTCCCATTCAAGGTTGCACTTGGCAGTATACAATACTAAATACAGTAAGATTTTGCCACTGCTATTTTTCCCCTTCACCTTCACTGAAGCCTAAATGACTTCCAGGCCCATAACTGGAGGTGGTGGTTAACACCCTTGTGAAGGTATGTACACCCTTGCATAAAATCAAACCAAAAATATATGACATGGGTATATGCAGAATAATCCCAAGTGCCCCCTCTTGCAGTGATTGTACGTCCCCTCCCCACCCCCCACCAATTGCAAAAAGTCCTGGCTACTTGCCTGATAATTTTACAGGACAGTCCAATAGTCACCACTCGTTAAAGGACATTGGTCAAGAATGCTCATCTTAAATGATACAGAACAAAAGCAACAAATGATGAAAATTGTTACTACGTTAAAAAGGTATTCCAGTTTTAAGCATAAAATTATAATTTGGAGGAGGCTGAGCTACCGTTGACTGCCATGTTAGCAAATGAAGCCAACATGTAAATGACAAGTCACCAAACTTTTCGCTATTTTCCCCCATTGACTCCAATAATAACGAATCATATAAGTAGAGCTGTGAACGTTTAGGGATTTTAGTAAACGTGTACACGCCAAAAAAAACGAGCGTGTATCGTGTACACGAGTTTAGTACCGTAATTTTCGGAAATACACCCAAATTGCTCCAAAACTACGGGGCTAAGTAAAAAAAATCGCGCAACTAGTATGGCAAAAGTACTGACTGCATTGCCCAAATAGACGCTGACTTTTGCTTTTCAAATCGTAAAAAGTTTACTTCTACAGTACAAATCATCATTTTTATGGAAAATATGCATGGAAATTCAGTTTAGAAAGAACAGATAACTTCCTTTCAATGTCATTTAAACTCAACATCGCGTAACTTGTTTGTCCTATTCGCTACGGCTTTTAAAGTTCTGTGAAAATCTTGCATACTGAGGCCTATGATATACCTCGCCGTAAAACATTTCAAAACTACGCCACCACCACCAGGAAGTTCTGAAATATTAGTCCTCTCGAAAAAATGGCCGCCTTCTTTGCGAAGCATGCAGAATTTCAGCTTTGTTAAAACCTTTTTCTGTTTATATATTATGCAATATTTTTTCTTTCTTGCAAAATTTATTTGACTCATCAGGTAATATTTACATGTAAATGTACTGATTGTCACGATTCAAGTGTTTTTTGGTCGATGAAAAGGGGCCTTGATTGCGTGGAATTTAAAGCCTTATGGCCTAACGTTAGGCCTATTGTTAGTTTCGCTGTTTACTGCTGCACATTCGCGGTGCATTTTACAAGTTAGATTACTCAGTTTTCGGCGAAATCAAAGTGCATAATATCCCCATTCATTGGTGATTACTGCGCATTTGTGATTCGCACATTTAAAAAAGATTATGCTAATCGGGTTTACAGTTTGTAAAAAATCATTGATTGGAATTTTGTCAGCCAATGTGTGTGTGATTTGAATCATGAATATTGATTTTCAACGACAAGACACTAGGCCCATAATGTATGAAAAACGATTACTCGCAATGAAGTATCTAGTAAACGTTTACAAGATTTGCGAGCGTGTAGCGAGTACACGCTAAACGGTCACAGCTCTACATATAAGTCACTTTATTTCAACCCTTACTCTACCACGCGCCGATATTATCACCGTTTTGGGTGCCCCATCTTTGGCTCCGCCTCCCGAGCGCATTTTCAAAAAAGTGTTGGTAGAGTAAGGGTTAAGAATGTCGCTTCAATTTTTTTCTTTTCAAAATATGTAAATGTAACTTTTTGGTAGAGGTAGTGATAAGTCATCGGGAAAAAGCTATGTTGTCCTAAAAAGAAAAGTGGAATTTTAGGTCAATTATTTTTAACCTTCTGGAGTACATATTGGCTTCACTGGTGATCAACCTCAGCATTCTCCATTACATTTAATTCTATGGTATAAAGTTATTTAAGTTTAATATGCTTACATAGAAATGACTGAAATCAAGACCAAAAGTGACACCACAGTGACATCACAGCCTCACATTCCTCATGAGGTTTTTGCGCATATTTACTCATCATTCACAACTATTGGCCACTGTATGGTACTTGTGTGTCAGAGCAGGGAGAGTACACTAACACATTCCAGGGGTGAAGCCAGCCTTTCAGATTGGCGAGGTTGCCGAGGGAAATATTTGGATCTTTTAGCATATTTTCCGGACCTTTCTACCATTACCATCTTCCTTTTGTTTCGGAAAGGGAGGGGAGGGGGAGGTGGTGGTCATACAACCCTGTCTACACCCCCAGGCTACACCCATGCATTCTAGTGAAGTAATGGTGATCAATATATGATCTAAAAAAGAGCATGTGCGATGTTTTCTTTCAAATGGTTAAAATGTTGGTTTGGTTGTTGATCAAATGTTCATGATAATAAAACAAAAACTAAGAAAGCATCAAATAAAAAATTAAGTGTTGAACTTCCCTATTCAAGAATAGACTTTATTCACCAGCCATTTCAAACAAACTTTGTGACATCTTTGAAAATCTTTTTCTCCCAAATGGAGAAAGATTTTTTGGCCATTGTGTAGGGTAAACGTTTCATTGTTTCAATCACTAATCACTTTACAATGTAAGCTTATACTCCGAAACGAGAAATGTCACTGAGCTCCAGCCAGTCCCATGATGCATTGCACACATCGACCCATACACACTGTGCTTTTGAACAACTTCCCTTTCACCTAATATCAATTAATTAGACAGATTCCCCCAAGCTACATCTACTTCAAGAAAAATAATACAATTTGAGGATTTCCTGACCTTTAAAACATCTATCATGGGTTCATTCTTAGAACAGGAAAATAGGTCACAAAATTATATTTGAAACAAAAGGCAAATCTAACTGTAGGCTTTTTACAAGGGAGATTACAGTCACATAAACATGACTGATTTGGTGATGTGGTTAATATCACCAATCAAAACAATGTTTTATTTCATGTTCCACAGCTCTATGGATATCAAGTGGACACAGAAACAACTAAAGAAGAAACAGTATGGTTTGTTTTAGAATAGTGTTTACACAGGTACCCAAAATATCCAGGTACCTGACCAACAGATTGTGTTGTTACCCGGTTATGAAAATACAACCTGGGTATGGATTTTCATAATATTACCTAAAATTACCAATTGCAGACTGTTTCTGTTTCAGAATTGTATGTTAAAAGAATAAATCTTAACTTACAAGAATGATAAAGTGTTTGCTTCCTTTCTATTCCAACGCAATGCAATAAAACGATCACAAAATATTGTCACAGATCGCAGAAATAATGTTGTATGAGCGATGTGGCTAGTAATGTATGTACGCTAGTAGTACTATATTTACTAGCGCAAAACTTAAATTTCTAAACTTTGCTGTAAAAAAAGATATCCAAACCAGTGCGCAACAAGCAGTATGCTGCAGAAAAAATATATTGTGGTTCTACATTACCAAACTATTTTGAAAGCGTGTCTGCTATTTGCTGAAACAAAATGTAACACCTATTATGAACCAATCACAAGTTGTGTTCAAATGAAATTGTTACGTGTTACTAAGCATGCACATAACGGAACCATGGAATCGTGTATTATTCCAGAAAACACCCGTCCCGTGAAATTTTGAGGTAGTGAGTATAGTATTACTTTATGGTATCTTATGAAGACAGGTAATATAACAGACAAGAAACATTTGTATTTTATTTCTCTATTCACAAAAACAAAAATACGATTGAAAAAAAAGGAAATATCACAAGATTTTACAAGGTACACTGTTAGATTTTAACACATACTGCTTCCCGAAAAATATTGAGACAGCACGTCAGATGCCCGACCAATAATGCAGGTCGGGTTACCCGGTCCGATTTTTGGACCCGGTGCAAACACTATTTAAAAATATACATACTGTAACAACACGAATATTGCACAAAATAAAAAATGGCCATATGAAAATATTTTGTTTTAACGATGGGAATATCGCAGCCTATTCTTACTTAAATCCACAGCTACAGTACGACAGGAGCAGTGGCGGCGCCAAGATTTTGGTCATTGTAAGCACGACAATTTTGTCTCATGGGGGGAAAAGCCAATATATCGGACAAAAAATGTGGCACTTTACAAAATTTTGTGGGGAAAGTGGGTAGAAGAAAGCAATCTCCTAGGGGAGAAATTTTGTACAGTG
>JAIGNY010000732.1:432500-522500 GCA_020152595.1 Chiridota heheva | reverse complement strand
AAAAAATTGTATGGCATTTTTAATACATTTTTGCAAATATAATAATCAACAATTAAATCTGTTCATTTGTTTAAGTTTTAGAACCTTTCTAGCCACTTGAGGTCAGCCCTATGCAACCCCCCATTTCCCATTTTCAGAAGTACTAGTCCAAATACATGACAAGATGAATATAGTGCGTGGAGGAATGGGAATGTTCTCTAACCTCATTTTCTCTAAAGTGTCTAAACTGAGTTCATGTTTTGCCCTCAGTAGGCACAGATCTACAAGTTTTAAGCGACAACAGGTTTTCATTTTCTAATACTGTACATTCCCATTTTTTTTCTGCTTGCAGCACACTTTCTATTTTGTTTCCAGTATGTTCCAAGCATTCAACACACTGCAACCTAGGACTGGTTCAGTGGTCAAGCAAGTCCATCTTATATGAAAGAGGACTTTAAAAGAAACAAAACAGTAAAGGAAGCAATTAAAAAAATCTTATTCCGTTAAGGAGATATTCAAGTTAAAGCTCTATCTTATCTGTGTGGAAATAACTATGGAAAGTTGGCATCTTCATCTTCACATTCTTAAAAATTGTTAATGTATTTTAAAGAAAGTTTATTTAATTTTTTCACTATTTAGATTGTTTTTCCTCAAATTTTTTGCAGGTGGCATTATAAATACCCTTCTTAGATTTTGTTTTACTACTTTTTTGACATATCCCATGGTTTTAAACCACAAAATCGCAGAACAAAATATGTTAGAATACATCAAGACTTTGAGGAATCTGAGGCTATGGCATCACAACTAGCCTGATTTCAGTCGTTTCTACACAATAGATACCAAACTTTAAACATAGATATCTCTTAACGAAATAAGATTTTTGAATGGTTTCTTCACTATTTTGTTTCTTTTGAAGTTCTCTTTCAAAAAAGATAAACTTGCTTGCCCACTGAACTAATCCTATAACCACTGCAAGCACCAATCAAGCAAGTCAAAAGTTCTGGAACAACACTTGATACATCTACAAGGAACTCATCTAGGCAAAATGTAACAAGTTGGTCAGATTCTTACTTTCTATTTGATTGGACTGATTGTGAAAGTCAGCATTCTAGCCTGTGCAAAAAGAAAATAATTAAAGAAGAATCAAACAATACGCAAACACCTGTGCAGTGTTTCCTTCATAACACTTGAGTGGAAGGTTTACTTGTAAAATGTGTCAATAGGAAGTAAAATCTCTTGACAAGGAAGTAAACCAGGTATCACGTTTCACAGGTTTGTGTTGCTTCATCTAGGAGAAATGGAGGGGCAAGGGGAGAGGGGGGGGGGTAGACCCATGTAGCTATTTAACCAATTTCCATGGGTAAACACTAGGAAAAAACATGATTTTTAAAAGATTTGCACATGTCAACATCCATAGCTGAAATTTAGGTGGAGGGGAATTTTCCCCCACACTTTTTCCTAATATATACAGAACGGCGCATGTACAATGACCGATACTAATAACGTTGACATAGAAAAACATTGAATTCAACTTTATTTTCCGTTAGTCAACGTTAACCAACTTTAAAGTCAGTTTTTCTCAATGAGGTGACCGGAAAAGATTACACTTTATTCAGCTTTATGTTGCAGACTAAAGTAGACTATCGCATAAGTCGCTGCAACATAATCGGATTATATAATGCAGCCTAACGTGTAGAAGCGTGTAAGCTTCTTATCTCAACGAATTTATTGATTACGCCTTGACTTTGCTATCCCCGGCACATGCCGGAAATGTACCTATTGCTATGGTGAGAGACTTATGGCGAGATTGGTGCACAGAAGTTTCACTTTGCAATAGCTAGCCTAGTAAAATACTTCTCAGTTTTGGAATATACATCGTTTTTAAACATATTTCATTACATTTCTCCACTACTTTAGGCTAAATTAATACGTTCATAACAGCAGTAGGTTACAACTTCGAGATCCGCAGGATTTGTAAATTGGCCTAATGTTATATAATCTAAGTTAACGTAATACACACTAGGCCTAAGTTATAACTGTAATGTACATGAATGTATGTACTAGGCATACATGCATGGTCGTTCCGATTTCTCGCCTGAAAATGTGACGGCTCCATGAATTTTAATATAAAATTTAATCACATAGCAATTGTTGACACAAACAAAACTTACAAATCTTGAAGTTTTTAACGTTGGGCTTCAGAGGGCTTTTCCCCCTGGACCCCTACCTGGACTTATGTGGGTTCCTGGACCCCACGCCGTCATACGCATGCTAAGGGTACATGGCACATCGTGCACATTAGCGTATTTTGTTGGCAAAAACCACATCTAGGCGTACATTCCTCATTCAAAACATTCTAGCTACGCCCCTGGACCATAGCTATCGGGGAGCGGGGAAAATTTTCCCCAAATTTTTTGCAATGGCAAGTGTTACAGTTAGCTATGCCCGGCCCGCAGTGGCGATGCTATGGAGGAGGGGGGGGGGATTCCCTTTTTTCTCCACTTGCCCCAGAAGATTTTCTACAGCGGTATTTTGTTTCTGACCCTACGAAACAAGTTGCCCCTCCCTTGCACACCCAACATGATCAAAATATTGGTGTCACCACTGGGCCTGGGAAAAATCATCTCCCTCCCTTCTATACCTCCCACATCGTCATCAGGCCCAGAAAACAAGTAAAAATGCATTTGGATATGAAAAACAGAAGAACATGGGAATACGTTCATCAAGGGCCACCATACAAGATTAAGGCCGCTCATTTACTGTCATGGACTTGCAATATCCTTGCAGTTTCGAAGATGATGTATTTATATCTGTGTAAGATCTAAGAAATTCAAGCAATTTTTTTCATTGGGAGATCCGAAGAATTTTGTACCTAAATCATTGTCAGGTCATGTTTCGATGTTTGAGATTATATAATCTGACAACCCTATAATCTAATGAAGTTACTCCAAAAAGTTTGTATCAAAATGTGCCAATGCTTATCGTACACTGTAAATCTGATTTCAAAAGGTATGATCTAGACTAAATGTAAGGTAGACTGTACCAATATGAAATATGGCTGCCAATTTTTAAAGAAATAAAAGAGCAGTCATGTCATGGCAACAAAAAAATATGACCGTTATGTTTATGTCATGAATGCAAGACGATTCAGTACAACTAAATCTGCAGGAAAAACATAAATCAAAAAATTTACGTGTTGAGAACTTTAAAGTTATACGGAGGCCCTCAAAAATCTTACATCTTAAACAAATTTGAACTTTTGAAGGATTACATCATTACAACAGATCTGAAGATAAAGCTTTTCTGACACACCAAAGAGTCCGTAGATTTAAAAAATGATAAAAATTCCCCCTCGTATGTAATTTTTTCTTTCTTTTTTTCCCCCTTTCTTTTTTCGTGGAATGTGGAGGATGAACAAATACAACAATCTACACCACATAATTTGACATGAAACGGAAACTACTACATTGGAATATGTAGCTAGAACTTAACTTGATCATCTTATTCATGTCTTCTTGCATTGGTGATGCGGTGGTTGTTGTGACTGGCAATGGGAGGGGGAAAGCAGGGTAACCATGGGGGATCTGGATCCCCACATTCTTGATCAAATTTTCAAAAATTGAGAGAAACTATTTTTATATTGTTGTAGAGGGGAGACACCGGATTTTACATTTCGATGTCTTCACACTTCTCCTCTGTGGAAAACAACAAGTTGGTATTTTGTACTGGCATATAATTTCACTTCGTGTTATATTAAATAAAACACTTAAACAGATCAAAGGACATAAACGGTAGAGGTGTGTGTGTGTAAGAAGGAGAGGGGGAAATGACTACAGATTGTAAGCTTATCGCTCTTCCGGCATATAAGAATATTTATGAATGTGATATATTGTTTGTGTGGATATCAAAGCAAGAAAGGTATGTTTTTAACTTGTAAACAAAACTGCACTTAAAAGAATTGAGTTAAACTTTAACACTTTTACCCCTTACTTTTCTAAATGCTGGCTATGCCACTGCCGACAACAGGTTAACTCACACACGTTTTGGAAAATTTCCAAAGCAATCTTGAGGTCACGATTTCATCAGGGCTGCTCGTGTTGCTTATCCTCATTTTGCATCAATGGATCATGGTTTGTTTGCGATTGCCGTCGAATATTAAAATTCGTGGAACTAGCATGAGCTAAGTTGTACTAACATTACCGTAATGGGGAAATTTAGCTGCACATTTGCGAGGTTACACATTCAATACTTGATTAAAGAGGTCATGAAACGAGCTAAAAATATATCATAAACATATGAATATATTTCATAGACTTATTATTTAGAAACAGTGACTAAATAACGTGTTTTCTTTAGAAGGGACTTAAATACCAGGCTACGTTACTTTTCTAAACGGTATTCTGTGAACAACATTTGCGGCGTTCGCGAAACTTTCACTCCCGGCCGTTTGGATTCTAACGTAACAATCTTTAACTGATGACACCAAATTTCACTAGGCCACTTTGATTTTTGCGGTCAGATTTTGTGGTGTTAAGAAGCTTAAGCGAGGATTCAACTGTACTTAACGTAAAACATTACAGAGGATTACAAGAAGCTTACGCGTTACTCCACGTAAGTTCGTAGAGAAGATTATACAAGTTTTAACGTGATTGCATTGACTAACGTTCTTCTTCGTTAATCAACGTTATTAGTCCGTCATTGTACGCGCGCGTGCTGTATCTTTGTATTGTTTTGTTTTTTGTACCTTAGCATGTTTTTGTGATTTTGCCACCCATACCCACCACCACCACTTTTGACTTCTCCCCCACTTTCAGTAGGCAAATCTTACCAATGTCAACATTTCCTTGTTGAAAAGCTGTTTCATTTTACAGCTAAAAACACAAAAAAATTAAAAATCATAAACAAGATTATTCTGTAAAAGGGTGTTCTAGCTGGCGTCACAAGGTTACTTGACTTTGTTTACATCGCCATTTTGTCGGTCAAAACCACTGTCGTCTGCTGTACACTTGATTAGACTTGCATACATTTGCATATTGTTATATGAGATTATTTTTGAAAGATAATTATGCTGAATCTTGCTGTGCTGTTGGTTGCACTAATAGATGTGTGCGGGGGAATAAAAAAGACATTTTCTTGATTTCCATCTTATATTGATCGACGTTCAAAGTGGGTTTCTGTACGACGCAACGACTTTTATCCTACGGTAGGCCTTACACACTAGGATCTGCAGCAAGCACTTTCTATCGGGTATGTAGGCTTTCTCTTGAGTAATGAACAATCAGATCGCATTAACGTTAAAGTTACTCTTCGTATGCCCAGTAAAAATGAAACTTACTATAAAGAAATAATGGAAGCGAGCATAAAATGCAATCAGTAAAATTTGCTGAAGTGGTACTGGTAGGATAGCATGTAGTACGTTTGTTGTAAGTGTTATGTGACTGAGTTGTGTGAAGACGTGTGAAATGTAACGAAGCCGCTGCCCTGCAAAATTGGAGTCCAGATGATTCGGAGTGACGTGATGAAATCCCTCTACAGATCAAGGAAATCTTTAATCTTCCTCAGCAATGACACCAAATTCACAACAAGTAACAATAGTTCTTCCTCTGCTTATAACAGCATTTCATGAAATATTTGTTTCCTTTTCCCCTACTGAATAAAGTTCTCATCATTTCACAACAGCATCAAGAAATAATATGCAGCCCTTCATACATCCAATGTACTCTATCCAATCTACTGCACATTTCCTACAAGCCCCACATTTGAGAGATGTTGTTAATCTACCACAAACTGACTTGTCCCCAAGATCAAAAAGAAATACTACACGAGTCAATCTTCTCAAAAAACTGCATCTGTGACCTGTCCCAGTGTCCCCAGATTTCAACATCCACAATCCAAGAGTGATTCAATACTTACCTATCCATACTCCACAGTAAGAGATCGACACAAACCTGTTACAAGGGGGCTGTCTGTATGGCAGCTCCTTGTCTAACCTATTCATACTCCACAGTAAGAGATCGACACAAACCTGTTACAAGGGGGCTGTCTGTATGGCAGCTCCTTGTCTAACCTATCCATACTCCACAGTAAGAGATCGACACAAACCTGTTACAAGGGGGCTGTCTGTATGGCAGCTCCTTGTCTAACCTATCCATACTCCACAGTAAGAGATCGACACAAACCTGTTACAAGGGGGCTGTCTGTATGGCAGCTCCTTGTCTAACCTATCCATACTCCACAGTAAGAGATCGACACAAACCTGTTACAAGGGGCTGTCTGTATGGCAGCTCCTTGTCTAACCTATTCATACTCCACAGTAAGAGATCGACACAAACCTGTTACAAGGGGGCTGTCTGTATGGCAGCTCCTTGTCTAACCTATCCATACTCCACAGTAAGAGATCGACACAAACCTGTTACAAGGGGGCTGTCTGTATGGCAGCTCCTTGTCTAACCTATCCATACTCCACAGTAAGAGATCGACACAAACCTGTTACAAGGGGGGCTGTCTGTATGGCAGCTCCTTGTCTAACCTATCCATACTCCACAGTAAGAGATCGACACAAACCTGTTACAAGGGGGCTGTCTGTATGGCAGCTCCTTGTCTAACCTATCCATACTCCACAGTAAGAGATCGACACAAACCTGTTAACAAGGGATCGCTGTCTGTTACAAAACCTGGGCTGTCTGCAGCTCCTTGTCTAACCTATCCATACTCCACAGTAAGAGATCGACACAAACCTGTTACAAGGGGGCTGTCTGTATGGCAGCTCCTTGTCAATACCACCTCCTGTAGGTACCTAGTATCATACTATACAATCATGCACCAAACTTTAATCTAGTCTTTAAATCAGTAAAATCCAACTTCGACCAGTTAATCTACACTTACTAGAAGTGAAGTCACCAAGAATCCTAATTCCCTACAGGAATCAATGCGAAGTGTTTAATCAGAGATATCCCTGGTTTAATTCAGATCACTTTTCTTACAAAAGGTTGTTACACATCTGTGTCATTTCATAATTATACAGAACCATCTATGGGGGCAGTTTTTAATAGCTGCTGAGAGAAGGTTAACATGCCTGAAGCGCTGACAAAGACAGGTCAACTTACATCACTATAGCCATTGGTTAAGGTCAAGACGATGTCAAAATGCAGAGTAAGCTTACAAGCTTTAAAGAATAATTTCATGCAAAGCTTAGCTATCTTGGAAACTTGGTTGCGAGAAAAGAGAAGAGGTGACGGGTTTGAGTGCTGCTTCATTGTTCTACCAGGGCATAAAATGACATAAAATGACATAAAATGACATACAATATTCAAAGACACAAATTCAAGGATTCTGTTGTTTGTTTGTTGATGTTTAACGGCACTGCGACAGTCAGGATTATATTGTGCATCATTTCTAATTTATAGTTACAAGTTTAGTTAACAGACCCCTAGCTTAATTTAAATAGGGGCAGAGTGTTAGACTTGTTGAGGGGCACATTAATACGTGCATGAAGTGCTGCATCTTTTCGCTGTGGAGTCCAGAGGTCCCTTTAAGGCTCAATCCCCTGGTGAAGAAGGTCTGGAATTTTAGCTATTATCATACCTCAGAATGAAACTTTAGCTAGATAAACAGGACAATTGCTTACTATGCTCTCATTATGTGTTCTGTATCCATGAAAGTTATTTCATTTATGAGGTTAATTAAGATTATTCAGTTTAAAAAAAAAAAAAAATAATATATATTTTTGTATACATTTTTTTCTCATGAGGGGCAGGGCAGACCACCAGAGGGAAGGCGGACCCTCAGGGGGCCGGGTGGGCCCTGACAGGGCAAGATGCCTCTGTGAAACAGCAAAGCTAGGGGTCTGGAGTATATGGCTCTAGTTGCTAAGAAAACAAGGAGTTGAGATTGACATTTTAAGATCAATGTACGTACACTGTTTAACATACAGAGCATCATACTCAGGAGAAACAGCCTTTACAGGTTTATGGAGTCGTACATGTAGCAACCACTTTGCATAAATTGATACAAATGCCCCTCATAAACACGCACCACGAACACTTTCTTACAAAATCGATCTCAAAATGTGAAAAATCCGGCTTATTTCTCCAAACGTATGTAGTGGTTTTTTCATGACGCCATTAAGGGTAGGACAGTGCAATGCTAACGTTATGTGAAAGTTACAGTGTAACATACAGCCTAATGTAACAAGTGGAGTTCGCTAATCAAAAATAGTTCACCAATCAAAAAGAAATAATGGCACTGAATTTAAGTCGATTCTTCCTCTTTATCCACAGGAAAATGTCACAAAATAATTAGCAAAATTTTGTTTAAACGATATTCTGATACAATGAAACTGCAGTAATGACGTAGGTCACACAGTGAAAGTTATGCATTGCCGGCCTCTCTGTGTCCTTATTCTTACGTCACACGCCTTTTTTATTAGTGCAAGTCCAGCCGTTTCCTGGGGCTTAATTTTTCACTTTTTTGCGAATATTTCAGAAACGAGTGGAAATGTTTGATAGATATATGTTAATGAAATGTTCAGAATATTACAAGGACCATATTTATGACATAATCTCTGCCTGTCCATATACTGGTCATTCATCATAAGTTGGAGATCTTTCAAAATATATAATAGCTCAAAATAGTACTGTAGCTCATCAAATTTCAATAACAACCATATTTCTAAGATAAATTTTCTACATCATTTTTAAACAAACTTGTTACATCTTTTAAGATCTATGGACAGGTAGAGGCAACAATAGCTAAATTGAATTAACATCCATCGGAAAAAATATAAAGAAAGCAAAAACAATTCATCACAAGCGGTTAACAATTGGTCAATTTACAGCTGTTTTTTGCAAATATGCAAATTTTGGTGTTACTCTTGTAATGTATAAACGAAACATAGGCTGTAATTTCTTATGTAAATCCATTGTTTTTTAACTCTCTGCCATTTCTCTTTGAAAAAGGGAAGATAATTCTAATGAAGAGGAATTGATCTTTGCCATACCCTCAACCAAACAAAAGATGGAGACTGCATTTTATACATTCTCTAATGTCTAAAATGATTCAATATCAAATAAATGGAAAAAATATAAAGAAAAACAAAAGCATTTCACGGTGTTTTCTTCTTTATACATCACATTTTTTAAATGTATAGCAAAACAAAATAAACTTTGATTACTCATGACTTGAAAACTATATGCTATTTTCAAAATTGAAAGACTATTTAACTCGGAATTTAATGCTCTGTTTGGTAAGTGGTTGTTGAACTTTCGTTCCTGTCCATATACCTTTAAAAATCAGCATTTCCTTAAGCTACTATACTGTGCAGTGTAGTAGTTTCTTCACAGCTGCTTGCCTTTTATCATATAAGATACGCATGACTTTCCACTCTGAACTAATCCTTGTCTATGAAGTTCAGTACACTAGAAAAGCACAATAAAAAGTTCATTCATGCTTGTTAATGTTTCTATCTGTAGGTGACTGACAAAGTCAAGTCTCTATTTTTGGCCAGCGTCTTGTTCGATAACTTTGAAGGATTCATATTTCAAAAGCCGTTCCCAACGCTAAGAGGACTTATTATAAGTTCTATCTTCGGAAGAGAAAAGGAAGATTTTTGAATCATCACCGGATTCCTCTTCAGCTGTTAAACTTTTCCTCAACTCAAGAGAAGAAGTTATAGAACATACAAGTCATCTTCGCGTTGGAAACAGCTTTTGAAATATGAATCCTTCAAAGTTATGTTTCTATCAACTTTAGGATTTGTATCCATAAGCACAATACCTATGACATCACATAAAATGGGGTTATCCCCATATGATGTGATTGTTTCAGTAATGAAAGATACTGTATCCGAGCAGGGTGAATGGTACCGTAGGAACAATTGTGTGTAACTTTTTTTTCTTTCAAGCTAGAATAATTTCTTTTCAATAATATAATTTGCTGGAAAAAGTGCAACCACTTATAGTGTAAAAACATCCTTCACCTAACAATATTGAATAATTTATCAAAGTTAAGACAATTTACATCAATCAGTTTTAATGATCATTAGTCATTAAGAAAGTGCTCCAACAATGTAAAGTTATCAAAACAAAAATATCTCTGTTTAAACAAAATCTAAGACATTTGTTCTATTTTCAAAATATTAACGTCTAGGCCTATAACAAATCTTCAAATTTTTATCAGGAAACTCCAAACCAAACACTGTTGTTGAGGAAAGTATGCAATAATGGGTGGGACTTAGTGGAAAAAATTTTGATTACTAATTAACTGCACTTCGAAGAATAACATTGATCTTTTTCTTTGTTTTGGATTTTCACATTTTTCTACAAGTCTCAAACTCATTTATTCGTGGAAAGTGGAATATGATTTTTCTCATTTTCCTACTATAAAAAACAAAGAAGTACCCACTCTATAGTTTTCCTAAAAATGTATGAAACCACTTTTTATCAAATAAAACACCTCTTCTATAATACTTCTATCTATCAAATCACAAGGAAAGAATAGCCTTTGACTTATAAGATTAAAATTTGACATAAAGTAGCATCATTACTTGTATGGGAGGAAGGAAGGGGAGATGGGAGGGGAGGGGGGGGAATTATTTTCATAACTTTGTCATTTGAACTTACAGAATATTGGAAGTAGAAAAAAGTCATCCTCCCCTTCCCTCCCAGACCTCCCTCATCATGTTTGACAAGCGAAATAAAGCAAAACTGTGCAAAATGAAACCTTCATTGAAGAATGCAAAAGGTACTAACGACTACTAATAATAACATCTATTAATTAACCCATCTACATGATTTTCTTTTAAAAAGTTGTCAAAGAACCTCTTGATTCAAAGTATCAATTCTCATACACACTAGTGGAAAAACACTGATAATAGAAACACATCTCAAAGGAAAATATAAGTAGAATGAAATATGTATTTGAATACTTGGAATGTCGAATGTGTAGCCAATGCTATTTTTTTCTTTTCAAATTGAAATAAAATTACTTGAATGAGCATACTTCTGTCTCGGTCCCCAGCTTTGCTTTTTCGGATGCCTCCTTATTGCCTTCACCTTGCCCCTCATTGCCTCCACCCTGCCCCTTTTCACTAAGTATTCTATATAATATTGTTCACAAAAACATACTTTTGAGAAGATTTTGCCTTCTTTTCATGCTGATCTTAGTTCCCCATAAAAATTGTTGGGAAACTACTTGTTGTATTTATTACTCCCCAAGTTTCTTGTCAAGTGCCCTTAAACCTGCCCTCAAAGAGTCCTTGATGCCTGATACTGTACATGTAAATGCCTCTTTGGTCAGTGACATCCTACCCTGTCCCTTTCTGGATTAATCTAGGGGTTTGTCTGTAAATGTATGAAAGCCTGCCAGTAAATGTATTAACAAACCCTTAAGTACCTACTGTACTCAAACAGTTTGCAGAACAACACAATACAGTATCAATACAGTAGAACATTTCACTCTACAGAGGCTGCTCTACAGAGGCTGCTCTACAGAGGCTGCTCTACAGAGGCTGCCCTACAGAGGCTGCCCTACAGAGGCTGCCCTACAGAGGCTGCCCTACAGAGGCTGCCCTACAGAGGCTGCCCTACAGAGGCTGCCCTACAGAGGCTGCCCTACAGAGGCTGCTCTACAGAGGCTGCACTACAGAGGCTGCACTACAGAGGCTGCACTACAGAGGCTGCTCTACAGAGGCTGCTCTACAGAGGCTGCTCTACAGAGGCTGCTCTACAGAGGCTGCTCCACAGAGGCTGCTCCACAGAGGCTGCTCCACAGAGGCTGCTCCACAGAGGCTGCTCCACAGAGGCTGCTCCACAGAGGCTGCTCCACAGAGGCTGCACTACAGAGGCTGCTCCACAGAGGCTGCTCTACAGAGGCTGCTGCTGCTCCACAGAGGCTGCTCCACAGAGGCTGCTCCACAGAGGCTGCTCCACAGAGGCTGCTCTACAGAGGCTGCTCTACAGAGGCTGCTCCACAGAGGCTGCTCTACAGAGGCTGCTCTACAGAGGCTGCTCTACAGAGGCTGCTCTACAGAGGCTGCTCCACAGGGGCTGCTCCACAGAGGCTGCTCCACAGAGGCTGCTCCACAGAGGCTGCTCCACAGAGGCTGCTCTACAGAGGCTGCTCTACAGAGGCTGCTCTACAGAGGCTGCTCCACAGAGGCTGCTCCACAGAGGCTGCTCCACAGAGGCTGCTCCACAGAGGCTGCTCCACAGAGGCTGCTCCACAGAGGCTGCTCTACAGAGGCTGCTCTACAGAGGCTGCTCTACAGAGGCTGCTCTACAGAGGCTGCTCCACAGAGGCTGCTCCACAGAGGCTGCTCTACAGAGGCTGCTCCACAGAGGCTGCTCCACAGAGGCTGCTCCACAGAGGCTGCTTCACAGAGGCTGCTCCACAGAGGCTGCTCCACAGAGGCTGCTCCACAGAGGCTGCTCTACAGAGGCCGCTCTACAGAGGCCGCTCTACAGAGGCCGCTCCACAGAGGCCGCTCCACAGAGGCCGCTCCACAGAGGCCGCTCCACAGAGGCCGCTCCACAGAGGCCGCTCCACAGAGGCCGCTCCACAGAGGCCGCTCCACAGAGGCCGCTCCACAGAGGCCGCTCCACAGAGGCCGCTCCACAGAGGCCGCTCCACAGAGGCCGCTCTACAGAGGCCGCTCTACAGAGGCCGCTCTACAGAGGCTGCTCTACAGTTCTATTATTGTAAAACATTTTTATCAGAATAATATATACAAGCAAATTTTATTAAAAAAACTGGCACATAAATGACTACCCCCTAAAGCGTCTCAATCCCTCCACACCCACCATCTCATCTCATAAATATACCCCTTGCAGCCCCTTGGGTGTTGCAGATTTTTTTTATTGTCAATCTCTTGGATACACTTAACTATTCGACTACCACACGGACGCGTCACAACCGCTTTGCAGTACCAATTTCAGAAAGAAAAAAGCAGGACCATACCAAAATCCTAGAGGGCTGTACACAGTATTATTTGAAAGTACTACATTAAACCTTTTAAAATAGTTTTTTGTGTGAAATAATACTGAATTTGTTTGCGACAATTGAGGGTAAATATGCAGGGGTGTGCTGAGGGTGGGGTTTGATGAGGGTGGGTGTGCTGAGGGTGGAATTTGATGAGGGTGGGGTGTGCTGAGGGTGGGTGTGCTGAGGGTGGGGTGTACTGAGGGTTGGTGTGCCGAGGGTGGGGTGTACTGAGGGTGGGGTGTGCTGAGGGTGGAGTGTGCTGTGGTGGGTGTGCTGAGGGTGGGATGTACTGAGGGTGGGCTGTGCTGAGGGTGGGGTGTGCTGAGGGTGAGGTGTGCTGAGGGTGGTGTGCTGAGGGTGGGGTGTGCTGAGGATAGGTATGCTGAGGGTAGGTGTGCCGAGGGTGGGTGTGCTGAGGGTGGGTGGGCTGAGGGTAGGTGTGCTGAGGGTGGGGTGTGCTGAGGGTGGGGTGTGCTGAGGTGGGGTGTGCTGAGGGTGGGGTGTGCTGAGGTGGGGTGTGCTGAGGGTGGGGTGTGCTTAGGGTGGGGTGTACTGAGGGTGGGGTGTACTGAGGGTGGGGTGTGCTGAGGGTGGGGTGTGCTAAGGGTGGGGTGTGCTGAGGGTGGGTGTGCTGAGGGTGGGGTGTACTGAGGGTGTGGTGTGCTGAGGGTGTGGTGTGCTGAGGGGTTTGCAGAGGGGAAGGCAGAGGGTGGGTGTGCAGAGGGTGGGCATGCTGAAGGGGGTGTGCAGAGGGTGGGTGTACTGATGGTAGGTGTGTTGAGAGTCGGTGTGCTGAGGGTGACAATTGAGGGTAAATATGCAGAATTTTCATTTGTTTGTATAACATGTACCAAAACGATTTTTTTAAAGAACGTAAAAATTTTTTAAACATAATTTTTAGTTCATTTATGGTTAACATTATTTAGACAAATTTTCTAGTTCAAATCTAATCAAATGTTTTATTTGTGCATAAACAACCTAAGACAGCGATAAACTTTACGGCAGCACCGCATTTTTGGCGGACCCAGGGGCAGGGCAGATCCAGGGGGTAGGGCGGACCCCAGGGGCAGGGCAGCCCCATGGGGCAGAGAGGACCCATGGGGCAGGGCGAACCCCACGGGGCAGGGCAGACCCCAGAGGGAAGAGTGGACCCCAGGGGGAAGAGCAGACCCCAGGGGGAAGAGCAGACCCCAGGGGGAAGGGTGGACTCCAAGGGGCAGGGCAGATATTGTGATATTTCTTGTTTTTCAATCGCATCTTTGTTTTTGTGAATAAAGAATCTTGTCTCTTTCATTTAAGCGTATCATAAAATACCGTAAAATAATAATATATGCACTCCCTCAAAATTTCACGTGACGGGTCACTTAGTATTCTGGAATATCAAATACACGATTCCACCTCATTGACGCTATGCTGGGAATTACTGACTGATTCCACGATTCTGTTACGTGTACGCTCAGTAACATGTAACAATTTCATTTAAACACAACTTGTGATTGGTTCATAAGTGTTACAATTTTTTTTCAGCAAATAGCAGACACACTTTCAAAACAGTTTGATAATGTACAGCTGCAATATATTTTTTCTACAGCATATTACACACATTGCTTGTTGCGCACTGGTTTGGATATTTTTTTACAGCAAAGTTTAGAGAGTTTTAAATTTTGCGCTACTAGTACATGTAGTACTACTGGTGTACTTACTATATGTAGCCACATCGCTCTTTCAACATCTTTTCTGCGATCTGTGACAATATTTTGTGATCATTTTATTGTATTACATTGGACTAGAAAGGAAACATACACTTTATAATTCTTGTAAGTTAAGATTTATTCTTTTTTTAACATACAATTATGAAACAGAAACAGTCTGCAATTGGTAATAATATGAAAATCCATACCCGGGTTGTTTTTTCAGGACCGGGTTTAAGACAATCGGTCGGGTACCCAGATATTTTGGGTACCCATGTAAACACTAGTGTTACAGCCTATACTTGGTTCAAGAGTTTTGACAGCCTTCTGACTATCATTTAATTGTTTCTCTTTATACAAGTATATCTTATGACAAAAATGGTATATTAAGTCCAATTAAAAACAAGGAATATGCTATTCTTATTAACGAAAATGTTGGAACAATGAAATTTGATCCAGAACAGTGTGTTTTAAGAAAGCACTGTTTCGTGGAACAGTGGTGAATTTTTTTAAATTTGACCCCTGTAGAATTAGAACTGTACACCAAAATCATGAAAATAACTTCTTTTAATCAAAAATCAGCAAGGAAGATCTTCCATACTAGAATAAACTATGCAATTTGGCACTCAGCCGGCTTAGCAAGCTGTGAGTGTAAATAAGTTCATCACTTAAATAAACTTAAACTGACAGTGACACTAACTAACATCGACATTTTATGCATGTTGTGGTTATCGTACAATACGTTTTAAAGAAGCTTAACATTATGCACTTGTCAACTGTGTGACTCACCCCCCCGACAAGGTGAGTCATTGCACCAAAGAGGATGGTCAAAATATGTACATTGACACACGGTCCCCTCAGTCATTTCTTGCACAAATGACTTACCCAAAATCACTCAACCGAGTACAAAGTCAATGGGTCTGAAGTAAATTGACTCACCCCTAAGTCAACTCTGGTGACAGTCAATTTGGTACAATGACACACATGTGAGTCACTTTTTCATGTCAATGACTCACCTTTGACATTACATTGGGGTAGCAGGGGTGCATCATACAACTGACAAGGGCATGACTACGGTGACAGCATATCAATTAGCATTGCATAGCGTCACTAGGGTGTACATGTGTTGTTGACATTGGGGCTAGGCTGAGGCCTAACGCTAGTTGAAATAAGGCCCAACATAACAGTTAGGCCTAACTTACAGACTACAGTGTAACGTTCAAAATGTAAAGTTTTAACGTTACTACTTAACGTTACACTGACTGATATACTTTATAAGCAACACGTTAGTAAATAGTAATAGTATTATTAATATAGGCCTAGGGGCCTAAGTAGCTCAGTAAAGTAACGTTACTTTAATGGTAATACTAGCCTAGTATAAGTTAGTAGTAGTCCTAGTGGCTTGCCAGCAAATTATGCGGCTTGATTGAAGAAAGTTTTGAAAAACAACATTACCAGAAATATTACATCAGGACTGGTCCATCTAAGGATGAAGCTTGATCGGTAATTAGACAAAGTAAGACACTAAGTTATTCCCATTGAATGCAGCAAATGTTGAAAAGCGCAGCAGGAGGATCCAAAACAAGAACGAGGAAGTACTCAGCCTAGCGCAATTAGTATTAAACCTTATAACTCCTAAGAATCTGCTAAAAAAAAAAAAAATAATAATAATGATAACAATGTAGATAATGCAACAGAATATGAACTTTTATTAACTTGTATTTGTCCATAAATTTATATAGATTTAAATATTTGTTCGACTCTGACGTTAATTTAGTCATTATTGATTACAAATTTTAATTAAGGGCCTAGTAGCATTTTGATGTATGTATTCTATAAAGGACATTTAGTGTGTGCAGTATTCTAATTTTGTACACAGAACCACACATGGCCTACACAAATTAAAGCTTTAAACTAGTGCGCGCATTAACAAAAAGAAATAATGAAACCGAGGGCTCTACTGCAGTAAATTATTTTACTAAATTTCCAATAATTTTACCAAATTCCCTTCAATGATACCAATTTTATTTTTTAAATATCCCTATTTGAACTCCGAACTAAAGAAATGGAGAATTTCTCTAAGGTGGCAGTTTTCCCCCAAAAAAGGAAAATTTCCTTCATTTTGTGCAATTTTCAGACAATATTTTGGAAATTTTAGGAAAAGTTGCCAAAATCTTCCAAACTTTCCAAGAACTTAAACAAATTTTCCTTTAATTTACAAATTTGATGTTAATGATTTTGCAATACTATTGCCAAATTTCCCTTCAATATTAGGCCTAACCAATTTATGTTGATAATTTAGAAATTTAACCTCCCAGATGGGAATAAAGCATGCAACCGGGAAGGAGAAATCTTTTCGGGTGGCAATGCTTCCCCATTCCCCGGAAAACTTCCTTTATTTTCGAGAAATTGTTTTCCTTCAATTTTCGGAAATGTATTAAATGTTTAGGAAGTCTTGTTAAATTCTTTCAAAATTACCTTCAGTTTCACCAATTTCTTTTCAATTTTACCTCCAAAAAAGGTGGGAGCATGCAGACGTCTGGGAAGGTGAAATCCTGATTTTTTTTAATGTGATATTTATGTTTATTTGAGGTCGTCAGTACATCTTATATTTTACAGCCAGTCAAAATAGTCTCGCATTCATATAATGTAGCCTATTATTATACCTGTAGATTTATCTTAGCCTATGATCCTGCAGTTAAAGCATTCTAACTACAAAAAAATATTATTTTCCAAGTAATTACTTTAAAATTGTATGCCAGGGAGCAAAACAATGTACTGATGTATATATCTATTTTACGGGTGAAGGTAGATGAGGAGGAAAGGGGAGAGGGGAGGGGAGTGGTATCCAGAATTGCAGCTTGAAATTTTTAGCCCTTCAGAAAAATTTCCTTCATAAGCCTATGACTCATACCAATTTGAAATATTTCGAACACCCGGGCACTTTTGTACATCACATCTCTCCAAGGACAAGTGCGATATTTCTTATAATTTTTTTTGGAGTTTAAGCCTTAAGTATCAAATACAATTCAAATTACATAAAAGACAAAAATTGCAAATTCGAAAATAACGATAATTTGAAAAGACAGAAATAGAATATATTGTTTTCGTCCATATCAACGCAAATGGTAAGTGATGACTAAATTGACACTATGATGTCCTATAGGAAAACGTTTAGTTTATTTGCATTTGTAGGATAAATAAATACAAAATTCGAAAACGAATGTACCCCAATCATCAAATTTTAGAGGATCTGGTGAGATAGGAGACTAGGGTATATCCGCTACCTCCATACACAAACCTATTTTTCAGTAGTATCATTTTCTCAGATATTATGCAAATATAGCAAAAGTTTCAATTCCGGGTGGTCCGAACTTCACCACCCTATATACAAACTTTTGCATTCTGTGTCCTCCCTATCCTCATACTTCTCATCACTTTCCACGGCCTCTGAATCTTTTTATTTCTTGAAGCAGGAGACATTTATCCAATTTTCTGGGAAGACGGTTGTGCCCACTTACTTTTCTTTTCGTTTTCACAGATTAGTTTCACTCAATGCACCCTCCTGTAAAAACATTATTAAGAACCTTTCTCTTGCTTAAACATGTTTAAACATTCGATACATCTCTTTCTTCAAAACAATTTTTTAAGGATAGTGAAAATTTGGGATATTTTCCGGTGTCTTTACGTTCCCTTTACAGCTATACTAATCTTGTTTTGCTTTTCTTACTGTTCAGGTACCACGAACTGGGAAGGATATTGGGGACCTACCCCTACGTAAATACCTCTCAACATTTTCTCCCTGGATATGACGAATCGACCATGGGAACTTGGCGAGTATATATAGTGGGAGATGAGTCCAACTAAGTTGCTATATTGGGGAGCCCTATACACTAGCTACCCTCCTCTTCACCTTTTTCATCGGTTTTGGACAAATCGGAAAGTCGATCTTTGCGAGAAGTGGGAACGACCATCCCCTCTCCTCCCCTCCCCTCCCCATATCCCCTCCCCATATCCCCTCTCCCCATATCCCCTCCCCATATCCCCTCTCCCCATATCCCTCCCCATATCCCCTCCCCCATATCCTCCCCCATATCCCCTCCCCCCCCTCCCCATATCCCCTCCCTCCCCTCCCCATATCCCCTCCCCTCCCCTCCCCATATTCCCCCCCCTCCCCCTCCCATATCCCCTCCCCTCCCCATTCCCTCCCCTTCCCCTCCCCTTCCTCCACATATCCCCCCCCTTCCCCTTCCATATCCTCTCCCCTCTATCCCCCCCCTCTCCCCTCCCCCTCTCCCCCCCCCTCTCCTTCCCCTCTCCCCTCCCCCACTCCCCTCCCCTCTCCTCTCCCCTCTCCCTCCCCTCTCCCCTCCCCTCTCCCCCCTCCCCTCTCCCTCCTGATCTCCCTCCTGATCTCCTCCCGATCTCCCCCCCCCCCCTCCCCTCCCCATATCCCCTCTCCTCCCCCCCCCCATATCCTCCTCCCCCCCCATATCCCCTCCCCTCCCCTCCCCATATCCCTCCCCTCCCCTATCCCCTCCCCTCCCCTCCCAATATCCCCTCCCCCCCATATCCCTCCCCTTCCCCTCCTCCCCTTACTCCCCATATCCCCTCCCCTTCCCCTTCCATATCCCCTCCTCTATCCCCCCTCCCCCCTCCCCCCCCCTCCCCTCCCCCCCCCTCCTCCCCCCCCTCCCCTCTCCCCTCCCCCCTCTCCCCTCCCCCTCTCCTCCCCTCTCCCCCCCCCCCCCCCCTCCCCCTCTCCCCCTCCCCTCTCCCATCCCCCCCCTCTCCCCCTCCCCTCCCTCCCCCTCCCCTCCCGCTCTCCCCTCCCGATCTCCCCTCCCCTCTCCCCTCCTGCTCTCTCCTCCCCTCCCCCTCTTCCTGCAAAATCGCATTAACACCAAGGTTTTGACAACTTTGGACCAAGAACATTCTTACGGAATTGGAGGAGGGGGGAGGGGGGGGGGAATTCAAACTAAAGATGATTTTATTTTTGTATTATAAATCCGCAATTGATTCATCAGTTCATTAACAATTTCAACCATGTCTTTCCCACCTCAGTAGGGAGCTGTAAAACAGCTCCTTGATAAAAGGGCTTTCCTTGTTGGTACATATACACATACGTTTTGTTCTGCTGGGGCGCAAATAAAAGGAAGTGTATTTCCGCCCTAGGCTCCAACGGAACATTTGGGAGAATTTTAATAAAAATTTGTGAAAAATTGACGGAATATTGAGTAAAATTATTGGAAAATTTGTTCAAATATTTCTTAACAATGAAGGAAAATAAATCAAAAGGAAATTTCACCGATCACCAGCAACTTTTGATGGAAACTTAATCAGTCATTGCAAGTTTTCCGCTTGCATCCTGAGATGTCGAGTGGTGCCCTTCATACCGTAAGCCCCTGCATTCAACGGCACTAAAACTGCCAGCAAATGTAGAAATGTATAGTGGAGAAGAAATTTCATACATGAGCTTCAAGCAAAATGCTACTTGCGTTTTAAATGAATTGTGACTGTTTAAAGATCTTGGACTGTTGAATGGTACAGATCATTTTTGGGGCAAAATACTGAAATAATGTAGATTGGCAGATTGGAGAGCAAGTATTTATGAAATTTATTGGGCAGAAATTTCCAACGATGCTTCCCAGTGTAGATTTATGAAATATATCGACAAAAAATTCTCCGTTGCAGTGCGGTAAAGCTTCAGCTTTCTAATCTAGCGTCCAGTGTTCCATTCCCGGTGGGTCTTCAACCAGTGATACACGACTATCTAATAAAACGGCCTTGGGCGTCTTGACGTAAATTGCCCCAATTTAGGTCTGTTGGGACGTTATAAACCCTGGTAAACCAAATTGACAAAAACAACACTTAACATGTATAGTTATGCAAAAAATCTTCTTAGAAAATTGCGAATTACTTGTTTTCTGAATGAAATTTGCATAGTACAATAACACTGTCTGCCATTGCACCTGGCATTGCGCGTAATTTGAATGCTAATAAGATGGATTCATTGGAAAACAGATTACTAAAAGAAAGCTGTCTAGGTCAGAATTTAATGAAATAGTTGTTTCAGGAATTTTCCGTGGTTATACATGTGCATTTCTTATATAATAGAGGAAAAAACAAATTGGTAAAAAAAAAAACCATTACAAAAATAAAAAATCTTATCATCAAGATCTGGCTCAATCTTACAATGAGTTATTCGAGTTTGAAGCTTAGCAGGACCAGAATCGCCTTCAAAAAGTGTATGTGTGTGTGGGTGGGGAGGGGGTGGGTGGGGAGGGGGGCAACATGTGGCCATACGTTTCCTCCACAAAGTGGGGACAGTGTTTATTCAAAACTTTATGTATTTTCTGAAGTATTACCGGAAAGTAGGTATGTTACCCCTCCTCCCCCTCCCCCTATCATATTGGAACGTTTACAGTATTTTAATCAGTAAACAAAATTTCTGCTTCACCGCATCTTCCACACAACACATTAAGTAACCAGGTAACTGAAGGTCATGAATTATAAACAGCATCATAAAACAGATCTTTTTAAGGTTTATTGCTGCTGTCTTGGGAAGACTGTGTACTAAGATTTTGAAAGCAATTTTTCTATGATGAACCGCTATGTGTGTAGGGATGATAAACAAATGATCGCAAGGTACCATTATGAGGAATTATGGCCCTGAGGCTGAGCAACAACTTTTTTATTCATTATTTTTCAATTGTATCTCACTTTTAGGCATATGACAGAAAAAACACACGTAAGTCACAATGACATGATTTCAGTGTATACCCAATGAATTTACCAGGATGGAAAAAGGATTACCATCGGGTTAACAACCTGCTTTTTTCGAGAAGTGTTCAGAGAACCAGGCATCAGGCTCAGAGAACCAGGTGAAATTACTACCATCGGGACCGACGTCTTTGCGTCACACCCCCCCCCCCTCCGAAGGACGGTGAGCGCCACCCAACCATTGACCACTTTTCACAAGGTTGGGTGGGGGAGAAGGTGTGAGGCAGAAGACAAACCTCTGCGCTTGATATCAGCGTATATTAATCTGCATATCTGTGAAAAAATCGCTGGTTAAATCGCTGTTATACTCGAATCTGGGAGCACCAGCATCTCATCTCAGTTGTACGCTCAGCCGATTGAGCAACCTGCCACCTCGTCTTTTCACTTGGAGCTACAATATTCTCAACTTTTAACATGAAAAGTACGACATTATATTCTCACATTCCCTGGCGGTCTTTTTTGGCCCCTTTTATTAAAACATATTGCACTTTGGGGCGGAGGTATACAATTTATTGAAATATTTAGATACATGAGAGTATACCGCTGTATATCCCCTCCCCCTCTCCCTTCCTCCTCCCCGCTCCATTCCCACCCCCTCTCCCTTCCCCCTCTCCCTCCCATTCTCCCTTCCCTCCCCTCTCCCTTCCCCCCGCCATCCCCTCTCCCTCTCTATTCCCCAACCCCTCTCCTTCCCCTACCCCTCTCCATTCCCCCTCACCACTCCCTTTCCCTACCCTCTCTCTTCCCCCCCTCCCCTCTCCTCTCCCTTCCCTATCCCTTCCCCTATCCCTTCCCCTATCCCTTCCCCTCACCCTTCCCCTCTCCCTACCCCTCCCCTCCTATATTTGAAACTACATTGTCCTTGTTTTTCCGAATCCCGCCTCACATCGGACTGGCTATATAATATGTGAAAGTATTTCCAAGTTTATCCCCAAATCATACCACATTTGTGAAAATCTGTTTCATATTTTCGTGGTGCTATCAAAAATGTAGCAATCGTCAGTGTCTTTGCGCGTGCAGGACCAACACTCAGCACTGCTTGCTCATCTTTTGTATACCTTCGCCTGTGACTACGCCTTAGTGCTCAGCTTTTGGATCGGATCGATCAATATCGGCTGGTCAACTTGATAATGATATGTTACTTTTTTCAGAGTTTTATGTGTCTGTGTGTTAAAAAAAGTTTATAATATGGAGCTTGGGAGTCTTCAGTTTAACTGCAATTACACACAGGGTAATTTAAGTATAACTTTTATTTTGATCATCAGTCGGTAACTAAACATAACATTTTCAAGAGCATTTTAAACTTTTGTCGTCTGCTATTGATAATTCTAACAGTTAATTTCTAACGTTAGCGCATAGGCCTAGCCAGCCTAACGTTTAATATAGGCCGTTCACACACATTTGGTAGGCTAGCTCCTAACGTTAAGCCTAAAGGACTGATGGAGCTGGAAGACGAAAGGGAGCGCGTATTTTCTTGAGTCTCAAGAAAATTGGAACACACTTTTTGTGTAGGTAGGCTAATGGTAATACGTCCAAGATATGGACTATCTTCGCACATAAATTATTTAAAAAAGATAAGTTTGTTGAACCATAACCGTCCTTAGGTTATTCATCTATTCTTAGTCTAATGTTAGTAATGGCTAACGTTGGGCCTAGGCCTAGCTAACATTGTATTAATCTAGTGAGCCACCATTATCAAGGTCGGACATCCGGAAATATCGTGGTGCACGGCGATGTAACAATGCTTTTTTGAAGATCTCAAACTTCAGTCAAAGGGGAAAGCAAACAGTCAGTTATCACTGCAGTCAATGGGAGAAAAACCTATTTTTTGTCATTTTTCAACAAATACTGGACAGCATTAATTTTTCTTCACAAATATTAGATAATAGTTTCCAACATAGGTTCTATGTGATGCCATTAATTTTGGCTGACTGGCTAAGGCGACACAAGTATTCATAAAAAATATCCCATTGACTAATGATAAAGTTTCTCTTCCATCTTAGCAAAATCGTACTAAGCCCGTACACGGTTATGTCTTTCTGACCTGGAGAATGTCAATACAGCGCTATGGGCCATTATACAACGTATATGTCACATCACCGAAACAACAAACTTTTACTTCAGATGGTTACCTTACCTTGTAAACACAAAAAACTTAGTCCTTCATATTAACGAGACAATCTTGAATCAAATGATGATATATTATATCACTGCATAAAACGTATTGCTAGAAATGTGTCAAAAACGTTATTTTTTCAAAGTTCTAGCTCCATGGTCTTTTTTACAGTGAAATTTCTGTGTAGAACTGAATTTTCTACCCTAAGCATTGTTACATATTTCACAGGCTTTTTCACGTGTGTATATAGCACAGAAATTGGATTGCACTGTTTGAGCATTGCAATCCCAACGTGTTTAACGCCATATGCATACGTATGCACCACGAGGGATATTTAAGATATTTGAAATATTGCGCATGCTAATTTAGAGGCATAATACATTTGATTTGTGCATGCACATGTACAGTTCATGTACAGCTCAGTACAGTTTTGCCTAGTTGGGAGGGGAAACTTTATCATTACAGTCAATGGGATTTTTTTTATTAATACTTGTGTCAGCAAAAATTAATGGTACTCATATATATTGGAAACTATTATCTAATACACATCATATTTGAAGAAAATGTATTTATTAAAAAATGACAAAAAATAAGCTTTTCTCCCATTGACTGCAATGATAACTGACTGTTTGTTTTCCCCTGTGACTAAAGTTTGAGATCGTCAAAAAAGCATTAGGTCGCCGTGCACCACAACATTTTGGGATGTCTGTAAGCTGATTGCTTGAGTAGAATTTATTTTGAGCAAAGGACGTGCTTATTTTGTAAAAGGGATTATATAGATGATGAATTTCATTTTCTCTAGTTTATTCTTTTCATTCAGATTTACATGCAAAGTATAGGACTCACCCAAAATAAAAAATCTAGTATAGTCCTAGGGGCACTATCATTATGGTCAATAGGAGTAAAACGGCATTTTTCGTGATTTTGACAAAAAGTGCACATACCTCAACTAAGAATTCCCAGTAATCTAATTGTCCATTATTTCAGCAAGAGACAACAAAATTCCACACCCCAAAATGGCTGAAAATGAGGTATTTTTGTGGAAAAAATTAGGCCTTAACATTACGCGATGAAAGTACCTATTGTGCGAAAATGACATCTTCGCATAATAGGGATTCATAGTTTCACTCGTTTTCAGCCATTCTGTAGAGTGTAAATTTTATTTTTGCTGAAATATCATGACAAATCGGACAATAATTAGATTTCTGGGATTTTTTAGTTGAATGTGCAATTTTGGTTAAAATCACACAAAAATCATTTTGTATCCCTTTGAACGTAATGATAAGTGCCCCTATAGATTATATTTCATCATATTCTTATTTCCCATTATACCCTGATATGCATACATTTTGTTCGCTCTTAAATAACAATTCAAAAGGTCTGTCTTTTACTTTATAATATAAAAGATTTACGTTAGACTCAAGAGCCTCAGATGAATGAGCTTTTTCTTTCTACCTATATTTAGTTTTGTTTATTGAGAGCAAGACTGTTCTTTGTCATATATTGTATCATTTGTTCGAATGCCTTAAGTTTACTGTTTGAATACTATGTTACCTCAAGTCAAATGTAAGATATTATTTTGTATTATGTAATTGTTTGGTGAAGGGGCCAAATGGCCTAAAATGCAATAAAATGAATTGAATTGTTACTAAAAACCTTTGATGTGAATATTCAAATTAATCATTATAGCTTAAGCCTACTTCTTATGAATACTTACGCCTAAGTTAAGTAATTTTTCAATGGCATGAGTATCAAAATTTAGTGGAATTTTCGTAAGTTATGAATATTCATTAAAGCTTTCATTTCACAAAGATTAGCGCAATATCCATCAAAGTATAGCAAAACTGGTGAAAAGTAAGTGGAAGCTTTGAAAATTATAGAAATTGTGAATATTCGTTTTTAGTTTGTTTGTTTGGTGCTCTAGGCCCTTGTCACATTTACAATATCATATATATAAAATTATTTGACAATGACATGAGGTGCGCATGTTGTGAAAAGGAAGAAAGGTACTTAACTTGATATAACAATAATGATATCTATTATATTAGGAAACATGAAGTATGATTACATATATTATGTAATCCATGAAATAAATAGGACATTTCATATGACAACCATAAATACTTTGCTTGAGCTGTTGAAACAACTGTGTATTGCTTTTAAAACAAGACGTTTGAGATATATAATATTGATACTATTGATAGTTTAAAAATTTGTGTAAACTGATTTGGGCTAAAAACTGATAATTTAGTTCTATTATTCATGCTTAAATTATGGAAAGAGAAAGCACAACTTGAAACCTGAATGGAATGATGGCATACGTTTTGATATCTCGTTTGAGATATCATATCCCATTGGAGTATTTCAAATGATAGCTCATTTGGCACATACCCCACACTGGTGGTTGAAAGGGTACTAAAATCTGACCTTTTTGAATGAAAGAAGCAAAACATTTCATAGTTTTTGACTTATGGCTTATCAAAGCATGATCAGTTTTTAATTCATGGAAAATCTATGATGTATGACTGGGAAGACCACTCGAAATCTTCATGTTGTTCTTTAATTTTTCCTAAATCTTAGTCACTGAAAATGATAGGACAGATTATTCTTGCGAGAATGTTATTTGGGGGCATGGCAAAGACTCCAAAACTTTTTGGTCAGAATTTACTGCACCACTTCAAAGAATTATGATAGACATTTTAAAAGAAAAGGATTGTGTCTTAGAAAAGAAATACCAGGTTCACTCTGTAATACTGTACAATTACAAAATTTGCATAAAACATGCAAATTAATGCCTGAAATTTAAAATTCTGTAAAATTTTTAAACAAATTTGATTAATTTCTTTGTTTTATGATGGTTTTTAAAGATTTTGAAGTAATCTAGCTAATATGGCCTTTATATATCCATATACCTTTAAATGAGGTTTTGATGCAAGTAGCATGACATCAAATCTTGATTTTGTTAAGCAGTAGCAGTCTGTGTTAGGTTGTACAGTCATATGTAGGAAAGGTTTTGAAATAAAATAAGTAGGCTATCTTTAAATAATTCAATCTTTTTTTTTATCTTACAGCTTATCCTGAAATGGATAATATGACACCAGAAATTTCCAACCCCACAAGTGGCATTCAACAATTTTTGAATCAGATCATAGATGTAGCAGTGCAAACCAGCAGATACCATGCCAAAATCAACCTACCTGTTCACAATGAAGAGGGAGATTCAAGCATATCATGTGTACACAATGCAAGAAGTCCCAATGAATTACTCTCGACTTTCCTGAAAATACCGCAAGATAGATCATGTAACATTGAAAGTTCAGTATCTGTGTTTCTGGATGAGACTGTTGCTGAGGCTGTGCAGCTATTCTTGAAGGGCAATCAACAAAAAGTGGATACTGAGGTAATGCAAAAACCTCCTGATGCAGTGAGTGAAAGAACCATCGACTCTTTGGCAGGAAACTCGAAGGCTACTCCTGATGAAACAAAGGTCATCCACCGTGGATGGTTATAACAAAAATACTGAGTGCACAAACGGAGAAAAATATTTAAATTTGCGATGCGAGAAACAGGTGTCAATCAATCAAAGCGTCTCTTCTAGAGTTCACATTCTTCCTTATTCTCAAATAAAAAATCAGAGCAAGTTGACAGAAGCATTTAACAACCAGGAAGAGAATGAACAGATGAGCTGTCAACAAAACTCATTGATTGATAATGGAACATCATCAAAGTGTAGCTGGTTGTTTGAAAGTCGGGATTCTACTGAAAATGGAAGGAAATACAAGAAAGTTTGTTTCCTAAAGCTCAGATATTTGTAGACTTTTTCCAAGAAAGTATGCCACAGGATGTCATCTGTAACTCGAAGAGAAAGCATCTCAACACAAGTCCACAAGGTTTCACATTTTCTTCATTTGATGAATTTTCATGCGTGGCTTTGCAAGAATCAGAAGCAAAGAGAATTAAATTTAATGACACCAGGTTTCCTTTTATCACAGACAGTAATTCATCTATTCGAAATGGTTACACACACCAACTGGAAATATTTAACAGGGCAACTAAAGAGTGTACCAATAACAAAAATGAGGAGCTAGACCATTTACATTCACCTGCAATAAGAGATGAAATGGCAACTACAAAATGTTCTACTACGCAGAGTGTTAATCACAACAGATTAAACCTGACTTTATCAGAAAAGGGCATAAATTCTCCTACTCAACAGAAAAGACAGAGTATTGATGAGGATTACTTCTTACACAAGAATACAGACTCTGATGATTGTGACAAGATTGATGTTCAACTTGTTGGTTCTACTCCTGATCTTTATTCATCAAAGGACAAGAAAGGTATTGCAGGTCACTGACATAGACATGTCATGCTGTGATGCTAAAAAAAAGCCGAGTAGTATTTCTCATCATGACGAGATTCAATATGCAAAGAAGATTTCAGTTTATACAAATACTACCTTGAATTTGGATCAGACCAATTTTCTTCAACTTTTAGAAGATGGTATAGATAATGTATCACCTGAAGCAAAGATACAGCATCAGATTGAGGGGAAAATGTATCCCAGGTATGTCATCCCACAGTGATACAAGCTTAGAAAATTTGCTCACTTCTACCAAAGTTGGTGAAAATGCCTCAAATCAGTCTGATGGTCAGCTTGTTTCTCAAGGAATGTCAGGTTGTGTTACCAGTTGCTTTAAATTGCAGGATGGGGATCCAAATTGTCATCAATTTGGAATGGGGAGGAATGAGGGCATGAAGCAGGATGTACTTGATGCAAAGAGCAAGGAGGACAATTTGAGTGTAACCGGAGATGGGGAAGACTTCCCTTCCCAGTGTGGAGTAGATAGTTGTGATGATGATGTACAAGAGAAATGCTCAAAAGTCTTTAATGTTAAGAGGGAGGAAACAATCGCAGAACATCTTACACCAGATGAACAAAGTGATTTGGGAGATGAAGAGATCGTTCCCTCTGTTGACCAAGAAGTTCCCAAGCTTCTTGAGTATTCTCAAGATGAGGATGATTCTGTATCTTTGTATCATCTGGAGACAAACAAAGGTATGTTGTTGTTGTTGCAAGAATCCTTTCTGAGTTTTTAATTTGCTAAATTATTGTGAAGCATGCGGAAACTAGATGCACTCTAACAAAATAAGACACATCATTTCTGGGTCTTGGAAAAATTAATTAGATATGAACGAGACAGTTGCAACAACTAGACTATCTAAGTTCTTGATGAGTTTTGAATCCTGTGAATGGTAGATGAGATGAGATAGCTTATCACTAACATACAGAGTCTTGGTAATCATATGTGGGATCACTTAAAATTCATGTGCAATTTGATATGTTTATAATGTATGAACCATGACAAAGTATTTAACATTGCTGCCCCATGATTTATTGAAAGTTTCTTATAAAATGTAAAATATTAATTTAATCAGTTTTTCTCAAAAAACAATATTCAGCAGGGATGAAAAGTTGTCAGAATTTTAGGTGACTTTTCCCTCATAAAAATGTTTCCTGGGATTAAATAAAAATATTTTACCAACTTTATGTAAAATTTCTGTTGAAAAAGTTATCATTTCTTTGAACAAAAGTCTATCATGTAGTGCAGCAGTTTTACCCCAAGTTCCTGTCTTTAGTATTTTTCACATATCTGAGAAGAATCAGGGCATCAGAGTAGCTAGTATTTTCAAGGGAAAAGATTTTTAGATTTTGTTGAATCTTTCAATTTTTACAATTTTTCTGAATCATGATTTTGAATTTTGTAAAATTGCTCAATTCTTACAAAGTACAATACAACATTTTCTTCAACTTTGTGGCAAAATTTCAAAAGCAAAAGAAGATGAGAACATTCATTAGCAACTTTTACCTCAAATTGAACATGGATTGGGTAGACCATTTTTCGCTAATTTTTTCTCCCCAAACTGGTAGTACTGGTAATTTCTCCTCTGTACTGCCAATAATGATTGTCACCTATTTTTCTTTACTCTAAGTAGTGCTTTGATCTTTCCGCAGATGCTCAGTGTCGGAGCACAGAGACAATTGATGCACAGGAGATTAATGAAATCTTTGGTAATATTTTTGTGCTATCATTTTAAAATTTCAATAGTTCATAGTGACCTTATCTCAAGGATTAAGCATTTGATTCTTTCCAATGCTGTGAGTTAGCATCATTCAAACTTGCTTTTTATTTTTCTGAGAGGGCACATATCAAGATTCCTTTGTCAAGAACTTAAAAATCCTTTTTGAAGATTATTGTTTAAAAGTTATTTCCAAGTAAGTGATTCATTCAATGATTGCTCTTCTACTTATTGTAGATATTTAGGAAATTTACTTATTCAGTGAAAATGCTTGAACATCCTTACTACTGGTTTAAAAATCAAATTGCTTAAATGCTGGAAAGGGAAATGAGTGTTTTCTTCTTGAAGTAGTGAGCTAGTTTCCCTTACAGAAAAAAAACTAGCTTGCAGCAAGCTTGTGACAAGCTTACAATTTTTAGCTTGCACAAACTTGCTGCAAGCTTGCTGCAAGCTTGCTGCAACCTTAGGGCAAGCTAGTATTTGGGACAAATGTAAGCTTGCTAGCTTGAGCAAAGTAACATTAGCTTGAGCAAGCTTGCAAAAAATATTCGTTAGCTTGAGCAAGCATGCAGAAGTTTTTGCAAGCTTGTGAAAGTTTTTTGCTAACTTGCACAAGCTAACAAGTTTGCATTTGTCCCAAATACTAACTTGCTGCAAGGTTGCAGCAAGTTTGCACAAGCTAAAAATTGTTAGCTTATTGCAAGCTTGCAGCAATCTGGTTTTTCTGTAAGGGTTGCCAGCTCCCTATTTCAAACTTACAAATGCTTATCAGGTGATCAGAAAACACTTTAAAGGAAAATTTTAGGGTTCTGAAAGCTTAGCAAAGTATAAAGATCAAGTCTGACTTTATTTGCTGATTACAAATTTTACCAAAGCTGATTTATTTTAATAAATTTTAATGTAAGCAGTGTTGAATGATTTTGTCAAAGATGTAACTTTTCCAAAGGAAAAATGTATCAATGCCACAATAAGTATCAAATTGATTTAGATGGTTAAGGAGCACATTACATTTACAAGAAGAGGGGAAGGGGTATTGTGCCTATGTTGACTGTGCAGGGGATCTGCATCTGTGTATGCGGCATGGCTGTATGCCAGTGGTGTAGGAAGAAATTTGACATTGGGGGGCCAAGTTTATTTTTGTCCCAACAAAACTGTATACAAAATTGTATAAATCTTATATCACGGTCCACAAACTATTTGGAAAGGTGAAGAAGGGGGTGGTCTTAGAATGATTTGAAGTCAAGTTGGTAAAATCTGGCAACATTTCCTGAAAATTTTAGAAAACATCCCAAAAATGAAGGAAATTTTCTGAAAAAAGGAAATTTTCTAAAAATTAAAGAAAACTTCTTGAAAATTGAAGAAAACTTCTTAAAAATTGAAGAAAACTGCTTAAAAAGTGAAGAAAATTTAACGAAAATTTAAGAATGTTTCTTAAATTAGATAATATTTCCAGAAAATTTCCCAAAAATGAAGGAAATTTCACGAAAATTGAAGAAAACGTCTTGAAAATTAAAGAAAACTTCACAAAAATAAAGGAAATTCTATGCAATTTGAATTGAAGGAGAATTTTTGGATGAAAATTGAAGAAAATTTCTAGAAAATGTACGAAAATTGAAGATTTCTCCAAATTAAAAAACCTCCTCTAAAATTGAAGAAGACTTATCTATATAAAGGAAAATTCCCAAAATTAAAGAAAACTTTTTGAAATTGAAGACAATTTACTAAAATTGAAGAAAATTTCCCCAAAATTAAAGCAAATGTCACATATAATTAAAAAAATTTTTTAAAAATTCAAGATTTTCCAAAAATTTAAGATGATGTCATGGACTCAACAAAATTAATTTATTAGATCTTTATTATTGGGGGGGAGCAAAATGGTACTTGGCCCCCTCCTTCCAAATATTAGGGGCCTTGGCCCCCTGACCACCAATATAAATATTGGGGGCCCTGGGCCCCAGTTCTATGCCACTGTTTGCATGGATGCTGAGACGGTATATCTAAATTATGTGACTTTACCTTAAATGTTTTTTGTCAATTTCTAATAGAAATGTATGAATTTGTTGGAAATAATTTTGAGTCTTTCAAAATAATTATATAAATGATTTAACTTAATCATAGGTGAGACACAAATTTTCTGATCAGCGCATCAACTTGGTGATGTGGTGATGATCCCCTCCAGCATGCTGCTTCTGGTTGGGATCACAGTTAACAAATCATTTCACTTTTAAAGATATCATTAAAAGCTGAAAGCATTTTGAGGAGGGATCAATCCATGTATGATGTGTATACAAAAGGAATAGGTTAATTTTCACATGAATAATTTGTAGATGAGTGCTTATTTCATCAAGGAGTTGCCTTTTCTTCAACAGATGTCTCCTCGGCTCTAAGATGCTCTTCCGGTATCACTCCCATCTCTTCAATAGTTCCATCAGCTTATCAGTGGCTTCAAGCGATGCAACCACAAAGTCAAGCAAGGTTCCCGAGTGGATTTCCAAGCTTCATCATTTCTTGTAAGATTGATGTAAACTATCATCTTTTTTTATGATTCTTCTCAGAATACTACATGTCCCGCAATACAATTCTCAGCAAAACAGATGCTTTCACACTATGAATATAGACTATTAGGTTTTTGACTTATGGTTGACCATGACCAAAAAGTGAGGATTTTTTTATATATGCAAAGTTTGTGATAGATGAACAGGAAGACAGCTTAAAATCAAGTTCATGCAATGTTTAATTCTGTAATTCCAGCCTTTGAAACTGATAAAATGTACTTTCTACTCCATTGATAAAAATGTATTTTCTACTCCATTGTTAAAAGTTATTGTATATTATTAAAAACATTGGAATATTTCTCTATAAACATGGGAATATTCTTTTAAAAACATGGGAATATTCCTTTATAAATATGGGAATATTCTTTTAAAAACATGGGAATATTCCTTTAAAAACATTAAAATATTTCTTTAAAAACATGGGAATATTCCTTTAAAAACAGGAATATTCCTTTAAAAATTATAGATTAACATCAGAAAAAAGAATGGTCCTTTCCCCCTTATATCACAAATTTGCAGATTTACTCCAAAAATTTGAAAAGCTGTAAATAAGATTAATCTATATCCATTCAATAAAATGTTTTAGGCTATTGTCTCTTTTTGTCCATAAACCTCTTTAAACACTGAATCCTCTTTTCATGATTTCAGATGTGCATGGTCCAAGAGACAGTTTGGAAAGGCTGCCACCAATACCGCTGTGTGGAAGAACGAGGCGGACTGGATTGTCAAGAAAACAAAAACCTCCATCATTGCATCACTCAAAACTTAGCAAAGAGAAATGAATGCAAAAATCATTTCATGTATTAAAATTTTCAGTGCGTTTTAGACAATTTCATTAATTTGTCATTTTTTGCCAAGTTTAACGTTGAAACATTTGATGTCAGTTATGCTGTTTTTGAATGTTATGTTGACATCCAACATAGCATAGCATAGCAAGGTTTAACGTCCCAAAAGCATCCAGTGCTGGTCATTAATATCTTGATAATTTGTTTTCTTCTTTAAGTTATCTTCCTCAGTAATGTCTTATTGCTATCCTATTTTGTCCTTAATATCCCTCAAGTTTTTTTTCATAATTGTTTAGAGTTTATAATGTGTCGCATTCTTCTACCTATCATTTATATATGCAGATATGTGTCAATAGTTCAACAGGCAAACCCTAGGGGAAGCTTGGAGAAGTTTAGCTGTGGTTTCCTCCCCCCTTCCCCCCACCACACTTTAATCTCCCCCACCACACTTCAATCCCCCCCCCCTCCCCTGCCAAAAGACAAAATCAAAGTGTATTATTTTGGGCACCTCATATTTTTGGACCCCAAAAATTGAGTTAACCGTCACCATTAGACAAAAATATGATTAATTTAAAATTGATTTTTCAAAAGTTTTGTTTTATTGTTCTGCATGATATTTTGACATCATATATATGTACAGTAGATATGTTTTTAATTAAATTTTTGATTGATTATTTTGCTATGAAACTTTTAAAGATTTGTTTCAAACATTTTAAATCTAATTTGGTTAGTGACTTGTATTAATAACTAGTTACTTGCTACATGCTATGGATTAATGATTATTCTTACAGATCCTTTTCTGGTAGAAGGCACCTCTGTTTCTCTTGTACCAGCTCTTCTTCTGAATCATCTAATTCTGCAAAATGATGTTGTTTGGATGATTTGATGTTTCAGTATAATTGACTTCATTGGCTGATTATTTTAAAACATTTCCAGCCTTCTCTTGAAGGCCTGAATACTTGGTGATTTAATAACATCACATGATAAATTGTTCCATAAGTCCACCACCCGAAAAGAAAAATGATTCTTTCTGACATTTAACCTTGGTCTTCTATTGAAGATTTTATGACTGTGCCCAGGAGTGACAGAGCATTGTATTAGAGGTAAAAATTAGATATACTTCCCCATCATTCCTGCCAGATATCATTTGATAAGTTTCAAACATATCCCCACAGACTCATCAATAACTGAGAGTAGGTAAATCCAATTTTCAAGCTTAATATCTCTTCATAAGATAGGTTTCTTAATCTATGAATTTGCTTTGTTGCTCTGCGTTGTATGTTTTCAATCCTATCCATGGGTTCATACATTTGTGTTTGATCATACTTAATCCTCAGTAACCAAGTTTACTTTAGGAGTTTGTTTTACATGAATATCACTACATATAATAATTATTTTGAACATGAATTTTGATTCCATTTGAATTTGCTTATACAAAAATAAAATTGTATCCATTGTTCATTAATTTGTAAATTATAGATGGATAGGCCAGTAACTTTCAAAGATGTAATTTTAGTAGTTGATATTTATTAAGATATATGTTATCCTCTGCATAGTATATCATAAAGATTATATGATTTCATATTTTTATATTTTGAAAATTTCTTTATGAAGCAATATTTAGGTTAATGGCCAAGTACTCCAAAGTGTAAATTTTGTTGTGCAAAATCCAACCAGTCACAGCCCACCAGGAATGATAGCAAGTACAGAAGTAATGTAAACAAAGTGGAAAAAAATGTTGGAGAGAGAATTATTACACGATCCCTGAGTGCATCCCGAGACCTGTTTTTTTTCAAATTAGGGAAATTTATTTCATGCATATGTCCCCCACTATATCCATACTTTTTCCTGGAAAATCAACATTTTGTTTTGAAAATTTAGACAAAAACTGATTTGTCAGTAGAATTATACTCTTATATGAATTATATAGTTTTTAATTTTTTTACATATTTATCAGATATTTGTGTGAGTGTCAGAGGAAAATTCTTGAAGCTTTTGGGATTTCAGCATTCATGTCAGATTTTGTGAAGGTATCTAAGCTGTGTATAATATAATTTATTATATCTAAAGTAATCAGGCACCATTGATTCATTAACATTTCTATAGCCTCATCCTGCATGCCACTCAGGTCGTTCAGGACTATGTACCTTGTATCATCCAATGATTATTGTTTTAGTGGAATGGCCAAAATCTATAACAGAGAGCAAAAAGACAAACGAAACCAACTATGCTTTGATATCTTCTTCCGTTAAGCAGATATCACGATTCAAAGATGTTACTTGTCTGCAAGAAAATGGCTATTATTAAATTTATATGGAGTATTTGCATTGTCATGACCGTGCATTAAATTCCAATAATGCACGATTTTGAGTATTTGGTTTTATTAGTCCATTTTTACAACAGGTGAATTTCTTAACTTGACAAAGGGAAAAAAATGTAAATAAACTTTTCTCATTTTTTATTCTATTTTGTTATTTTAAATGCATTTTAAACAATATAACAAGAATTTTATAAAAAGAATAATGTTTGGCATTGTAGTTGTATGCATATTTGATGTACAGTTCAAAGGACTTTGCACTCACAAATGGCCCTCTAAAGTCTGGCCATTCTACTCATGTCAAAGCCCGTGCATTAAATATGCATATAAACACCTCAGCCTCTACATTAATCTTTAATTGTAGAAAGCCAAATGTGAACGAGAGGTTATACCTTCACGAAGTTCTCATGTATTTTACTGAAAAGTAATAAACTGTAAAAAAACTTATTTTATTTTAAATTTCTGCAGTTTTATTAGTCTCCTGACAGGGTCAGTGATGGAGATGAGGTGTTATCATATGGTCTTCAGACAGGGCTGTAAGGGACCACAAACAAGCTATTTGGCAGCCAAGATAACATCTAATGTGAACAATGCATACATGCTTTTAAATCATTAGCGGCTTCTTAATAGGGTAGTGCTCCCCCATTTTGTAACTTGAGGATTATTACTATTCAAAAGTTTTGGGGGCAGATGTCAGAAAAAATGTGATGATTATTTGGACATTTTGAAGGTATACATAGATCATTGAATTACAAAATGGATTGTTTTTGTCCCTGAAAAGAATGATGCCAATAAATGAAAAGAGAATTTTCCAGAGGGAACAGGGAAGACGAGACTTGAGTAGGGGAATATGCAAGGAATGGGAGAAGGAGAGAGGAATGGGGGAGGGGGGGGGGTCCTCCCAGTTATCTTAAAAATGTCTATGCATCAGTGGTGGAGCCAGACACCACAAACTGGGGGCCTGTGGGGAACATTGGAAGCCTACAGGCTACCTCTCCACATTTGAACGAAGTGTAAAACTGATCTTTGAGAGAAGTCTCAGGGCCACCCCCACCATGGTGCCGCTACTGCTATGCATATATATCGTACGGATGTAAATGACATACCAAGATAAACATTGTTGCTCTAAACTGTTTAGTTGTGATATTAAGACTTAAGTACTTCTAATCTTCTAATCGTACCAATTAAAATGGGCCACAACCGAAGTTTTTAATGGTGGTCCTTGAAGTGAATAATATCATACCCCAATCTGTAGCTTCTCTTCCCTATTGACAAGTTGTATAGAGGGACGTAACTAGACTTCGACGGCAGGGTGTGTTTGCAATCACATTACACAGAACAGATCTCCCCCACCCTCCCCTCCACCTAACCAGTATCATCGCCAGGCATTTTGGCTTTGGGACCAAACACTGAACTGCGAAACAGCATTTACCCATTTTAAGGGCCCCTGGCAGCATCCAGGGGGCAAAACCATGGAAGCTCTGGAAATTTCTTGTTTTTGTTGCCACAGAATGGCTGAAAATCGACACACGCTGACAAAATTTGGATGATGGAAAGAGGACAATTTTAAATTCTCATGTTAAAAGGAGCACTAGACCGAAAAATGAGGACGCTTGTTTTTGTGAATTTCACAGATATATCATCCACAACAGATTGATAAATTTCATGTCTCCATAGCCCACAGACGACGTAAGGGCAAAGGTCACTTGAATATTCCTATTAACCAGAAATTTGCCATACCATTGCATGCTAGATCAGCATTTGATTTTTGAGATTCCCGAAAAATACGCCCTCACTTATCGTCTATAGTGCTTCTTTAATATCTATAAGTTATCGTTTCTAAACAGGCAGAAGAGAAATTTCCCATGAAAATTGAAAAATAATTGGGCAAAATTTTGCAAGCGTTCATGGGTGAATCATTGGTCTAAAGAATTCTTGTTTTTGATGCCCCAAAATGGTAAAATCAACACAAAGTTCTTAAAATGAAAAATCGTGGGATTCTGGGTCAAAGCAAGGGTAAGGATCAGGAGGGACCCTTGGAAGGGTCCAAGGGGCGAAGCTCTAAAGATTTGTTATTTTTTAGCCACAACTATGGCTGAAAATCAACACAAACTGAATGACAAAATCTAATTGCAAAAGAAGACAAATTTAAATTCCTAATATTTATAGGTTACCATTCCTAGACTGGCAGAAGAGAAGTTTCTCTTGAAAATCGGACAAAATTGTACAGACGTTCATGGGTGAAGCCTTGGTCTGAAGATTTCTTATTTTTAATACCCCAAAATGGCTTAAAATTAACACAAAGTTCCAAAATGTAAATTAAAAAATCGTGGGGTCCTGGGGCATAGCAAGGGATCTAGGAGGGACAACTGGAAGGGCTTTAGGGGGCGAAGCCTCGGAAGCTCTGGAGATTTCTTGTCTTTGATTCCCCCAAATGACTGAATAATGATGAACAAAAGCTGATAGGAAGAAGTGATGATAGGAAGATGATGTTAAATTCTCATGTTCAAGTCTATTCAGATAAGCATTTGGGTTACCAAATTTAAACCCTATCAGGCAGAGGAGAAATTTCCCCTGCAAATTAAAACAAATCGGCCAAAATTATTGGGTTCATGGCTTAAAATCAACGCAAAAATCTAAAATGTAATTGATGAAAAGAATAACATTTTATTTAAATTCTTACAATCTACAATCTACTCATATAACCTTTTATAAACAGGCAGAGGAGAAATTGAGAAAATTTGGTCAAAATTGTAAAGTTCAAGGCCGCAGCTTTGGTAGGGTCCACGGGGTGAAGCCCCGGATGATTTACAGTTTTTAATGCCCAAGAATCTAGACGATTCGGGCATGATTAAGATGTATCTCTGATTTAAACAGTATATCCGACATTTTATATCTCTGCCCGACTAGGTGCCCAAGTATGATCGGCCAGCATCATGATGCCAAGTCGGGAGGACATGATTCGGGCATGGATGAGATGTATCTCTGGTTTGATTAGTACATTCGACATTTTACATATCTGCCCGAATTAGTGCCCAATTATGATTGTTGTAATATCTATCAGAGTCGGGCATGACTGAGATATAGCCTACAAGTACATCCGACATTCTATACATCTCTGTCCGACTTAGATCAGTGCTCTGCCAAATCGGAGGGGGAAAGGGGAGGGGGAGGGCTCACACGGCCATAAAGATAACAAACTTTTTGCGAAGAAAAAACATAAAGGTATAACCACATTAATTCTCCCACAATTGTTTTCAATATTGGGCAATTTGTTTGCCCAACGATATAGTCCAAATTGGGAATTACCCGACAAAAACAAAATAATTTAGGTCTAGGGAGGGGGTGGGCCCCCCTTAAATACGCTCTAAGCGCAAGTGGTATAAAAGTTTTTCCCAACACCACACAGCCACTCGGACCGAGAATCCAACCCGGTACTTCTCGTTCCGAACACAAAACAAAAAATTAAACGATTTTGTGAAAAAAAAAGTCGGATATTTTAAGCAACAACTTATTTAAGTTTCTAAAACGTATCTAAAATTTTGTGATTCTTTACCCACAGCTGGTAGCATATATCAACTGATTTCTACTAAGACCAGAAGACCGATTGCTTTCATCAGAATTAAAAAAAAAAAAAATGGTTTAGAGTCTGCAAATTTATAATCTGCACAAAGTTTTGCAAATTTCCGGCCAGTGGGAAAATTGTCCGCCCCGTTAGCTACGCGTTATCACTAGTATTTATCAAATTTATTCCTGATATGTCAGTTAGAGACGTAGTTCATTTTCCGATTCGTCTTTTAACCAGTTTTTCAGATTTTCTGTGTGCAAAAATATGTATAATAAGAAAATAAGCCGAATTTCCCAAAATTTCTGGTTAGGAGGAAAATCTCTTTTTTTCCCCTCCTTGATACCCCTCCCCCTTCCCTCCCCCACTCCATTCCTACGACATTTTAAGCGCTGCTATGAAGCAAATACCACATTGTGCGTATAACAGTTTTTAGATTTATCTCGTGTGAAAACATCAATGTCGAATATGCTCAAAACTGATACGCGTCACGATTTTTACTCGTTTTATTTACCGTAATCCACTTGGATATAGTATATAGTATATTTATTTAATTACGGCCAAACTCAAGTTATAAGGGAAATTTCAGTAGCGCCTCTGGCCAAGCGGTGCACTGATCCAGCATCGGGTGGGTCAGTCTGAACCCTGGTTGCGATCTACAACCTTCTTTTATTTTTATATGAATAATGTAGGAGTGTTTTCGTCATACAATGTGTTTGCACGAAACGGTCGTATGACCCCCCACCCCTCAAAAGTTAAATAAGAAAAAACAAAGGTCCAGAAAATGTATGGCTCTTAAAAGGTCTATATTTTTTGCTCTTCAGCAGGGGCTTAGTTGCGAAATTTGGGGACCAACAGAAATTGGGGACGACCAATTTTCTTTATCATTATACCAACTTAAGCGTTATTACTTTACACAATAACATTGGTGGATGCATCATGCAACAGACTACACCCCACCTCCTTCTCTCTCTCTCCATTGATAGAAAAATTGAAGTCTAGACTTAAAAGAAATACCGCTTAATTAATTAATTTTAAAGATGCACTTTCCTCCAGTGAAATTTGCAAGTCGCCAACTTCCAACTTAACCAAAATGTGAGCATCTGCCAAAAAATTAATAAATAATAGGCTTAAATGAATAGACAAACAATACTCTTATCATTAGTTAACCTGTTAACTCCCTGGGGAGATTAATCATCACTCAAGATGATAATTAATCCTTCCCACCCCACCCCTGGTTGCAATGCTACTCTTCAGTTGACTAGCCGCACCCGAACATTGCTCTTTGACAATATTTTGCCAACAAGATTATTTTTTTTAACTTTGCGACCCCGTCCCCACTCCCCAACCCGAAAGGTGCTTGGCATTTCGTATCATCCATGCATGCCAGATATATTTTGCTTCGCAACAAGGTATTTCCAAGTGCTGTCATGTGTGATATCACCACATTTTAACGACATTATGATGGAGGAAGAAGAGGGTAAACATAATCGTCCCTTCAACAATCCATTGTGGGACGCGATACCTGGCCCCTAGAGACAGCGAGGTATATGACCAAACTGAATCCTATTATTCAGCAGGGACTGTAGATTTTGTATTATGTTTATTTTTATTAGTTGTCGCAGAAAAAAACGTCTTGAATAATTAAGCCCACCTTTTGTTTAATTAAAACGTTATTTTGCAAAAAAATAATAATTTTGGAATGCTTATTATATCTTAATTACTTTAATTTAATCTTTAGCGCAGAAAAATACTATTTTTTAAAGTAATTTTTGTGGTATAAGGTGTACATTTTTAAAGAAGTTTTAAGGTTAAACTGTTGCGACAGGAATTTAGTTTCAAATTCTTGCAGGTTGCAACAAGATAAGTTATATTATAAAGGAGTCGGAATGTTTTCATCATAGTTGCAAGTTTTATAGTTGCAAGTTTTTAGATAGGCAAACTCAAGTACAAACAATGGATTTGGTAAGAATTCAGTCTTAATTATCTCGATTTCATTTACATGTATTTCTAAATTTGTAAGGGGTAATACTCTGATACTAATTCATAATTGGTGTAGTTAAAATGATGCGTATTGTAGTGTACGCTTAATATAGTATTTCAGCGAATCTTTAGGAAAGAACTGTTTTTTTTATAATACTATAGGCCTAGGCCTATTTTTTTTTTCAGCGAGTCTTTTGGAAAGAACAAAGCTTTTATCAGTAATATTGTATTAGTTTAGGCATAGGCCTACACAAATAAGTTTGTCTCCCTTTAAATGAAGTTCCTGCTTATAAGTTATAAATTGGGCCGAGGCATATGCTAAATCACAGGACAAACGTAATCAGTGATCACAAAATAACTAACGATTTTATCACAAAGTTTAGGAATGTAGGCCTACGTTAATATACTTTTTGCAGTTTGTGCATTTATTGGAAGAATAATTTGCAAACTTTAAAGCTAGTGTTGCGTTGTTTGGCATTTATATTAGAGTTTAATACCCAAACCATAGTAGTATGGCAGACTCTTATAAATCTAGTGTAAAAAACATGCTTCATAAATTAGATTGGCCCCTGCTAAAAACAAGAAGATACAACACCCGGCTACATATGCTATATAAAATCAATAACAATCTTGTCGCCATCAATAAAGATGAACTTATCCCCATCATCAGAAGTAATACAAGAAATAATCATGACCTTAATTTCCAGGTTCTCTATGCTAAAAAGAATGTATATAAACACTCTTTCTTCCATCACACACTAAAGGATTGGAATGCTTTACTGTCAGACATTGTACATGCACCAAGTCTCAACTGTTTCAAAGCTAAACTTACTAACACTTGTATTGCTAACTAGTTTTTTTTAAAGTGTTTTTATATTTTGTACTCATACTTTTTACACTCGGTTGGCATTCATGTCCTCTTGAAGGATTTTTGCGGACTTAACCAATTCAGTTTCAAATTCAGAACCAGAAGTGTAAAGCAGTCAAAGAGTTATTAGGCTAGCCTAGTACTAATTTTCATGTTTATTTTTGTAGGCTTTAACATTACTTTTACTAACTTTGGTCTACAAATTATTATGCAGGCCTACAGTAGGCCCCTAGGCTTAAGTTAATTAGTGAGATAAACACCTTACTCAGTAGGCACTACTGCAGGGCAATAGGAGCCTAGCCTACTTGCATACTGAGTAAGACAACGCATAATGTAGAAAACCACTCGGACAACAAATAACAACCAATAATTAGGAGTCAGGTAGCTCTGTTGGTAGAGCACACGACTGAGATGCTGGAGGTACCCGGTTTAAGCCTCGGACAGGCCTAACCAGTTTTTTCACAGCTATGCAGACAGAAAAGTGGCAATGGTTGAATAGTGCTCGCCCTCCTTTGGAGGGGACGTTAAGCCGTTGGTCCTGATGGTAGGACAGTCACACCCTACCTGGTTCTCTGAACACTTCTCGAAAAGGGTAGGGTGAAATCCCGGTGTTCATCCACTACCGTCCCGGTTGCACGAGACTGGCATCTGCTATGCAGGCTATAGCTTGGCGTCTATGCTCCATATATGAGTCTTGCCGAGTTTCCGTAAGGGAGGATCATGTACAAACAAACAAACAAACAAACAACCCTTCTCAAAACTGACACAGGTACTTATGAGCTATGATTTTGATTTCATTAGCATCTTGAAACTTTCAAACTAAGTTTCAAATAAAATTAACATTTTGTACATAAAAAAAAAAAAATCTTTAAATTACGGGAAAAATGACATTCCACTCACTTCGCAAACCCCTCACTTTTGGAAATGCATACACAAGTAGGGCACATATCACCGAGTGCGCTGGCAGCTGCTATTTTCAAAATGTTTTGTCAGTAATAATGCTATGAGCACGTTGACTTCACTGACATTCTATTGTTTGACAACTTATTCAACTAATTAGATATATCCACCCAAGGCGCTGTTCAAAAAATAAGCCACTGACCTTACTGTAGATTGTTGCGGAAAGGCCTAGGGCATACGGTAGTCAAAATTCATTTACACTTCTATGATAAGCCAATGCAGCAGTTTCAATGCTATAAAGTATATAGCATTTTCTGACTGTGTATAGCAGCCATGTAGTGGCTATAGCGTATACTACAGTCAGATGCTATCTGATTAGGTTGTTAATATGCTGCAGTGCTGAAGATCTTTGACATAAAACTTCAGCAGCCATTTACACCTATCCTGGCATTCTTTTTCTCCTAAAATTACATTTTCCAGCTGTATATCAGCAAAAGTGGTGTATTTACCTGTATTCTTTTGACTTAATTAATGGCGTAAATATTTAGTGATATAAAAACACTATTTAGTATGGCTTTGGTTTTTACTCACAGTGCCATACTCATACTAGTTAACTTTTATACTCACCAAAGATAGAGTAGGGGTCACTTACTGTTACAGTTAAGTCCTAATTGGGAAATCTAGTATTTTTGTGTATACATGAAATTATCAAAACATGCGATTAAAACTTTGTGTCACATCATTTTGGATAAAAACTTTATAAAGAAATACATTATAATTCTTGTCCCTGTTGGGGTAATTGTTTCATCATGCACAAGATTATAATACAGAATTGAACAAAATGGTAGCCTCCACATGTCGACTTCATACATGAGATAGGAATAAGATTTTGACTTTTGATTTTTTTGGTAGTTGGTTTAGATTTTAATCCTCTATATTATTTGAATTAATGATTTTGTGAGACCTTATGTCTCCTTTAAAGCTTGATGATGATGAAATCCCTTATAAAAGAAACACATTTTGACTTCTTCAGATAATTATATGGAGTTTATGATATTTGCTTTATTATCATTTGTTACTAGAGTTCGAGAAGCATTTTAGTGCAAATAAATCTTATCAAAGCTTTAATGCTTAGAAAAAAAGAAAATTCACAAAATCCCTTCTAAAAGAAAGGAAGATTATAAAATCTTTAGGTAAAGATTGTAAAATCTTATTATAACTTATGGTGTATTTGATTAGGCTTATATTCAAATCCTATTTCAAAAATATTTTCATTTTATTTTTAGGGCACACCCACAAAGCGAAGGAGCCTTCCGCCTCTGAATAACACGGATGGAGGAAATACGAGTGGCAATCCCAGAAGGACTGCAGGGAAGAAGAAGAAGAAACACATAGAAGGTTCCAGTTTATCTCACAATAATATCATATATCATATATGATGGTTATACATGTGTGTTAGAGACTGCTTTGAAGTTTAGTCTCAGACATTATGAAGATTGAAACTTGTTTTATTTTTATGAAAAAATTAATACACATTCTTGCCAGGGTATGTCACTGTTTCTCCCTGTAGCGAGGGCGAGTCAAGTTGGTGGAGCATGTCTGAGAGACACTAGAGGTGTTGTGTATTCTTACAAAAAGGTTTTGAAATTTATTTGTAGACGTGAAAACTAGAAGATACTTCATTTCGACTGGTTGAAATTATGAAAAGAATCTCTTGAAAGAATTCCTCAAACCTTGACCAGCAGCCTAATTAAAGAAGACAAAGGATTGCGTAGGATAAAGAATTAAAATCTAAACCCAACTACTAGAAACAGCAAGCCAAAATCTTATTCCTATCTCAAGTTATTCATGTTTGAAGATATTAAAGTTGACACATGGCGGCTGCCATTTTCTTTAATTCCGTATTGAATTCTTGTGCATGATGACACTTTTACCCCAACAGGGACAAGGATTATAATGCATTTCTTTATCAATTATACTTAAGTCTTTATTCCAAACTGTGTGTCACAAAGTTTTAATAGCATGTTTTAATAATTTCATGTGTACACAAAAATGTCCTTATGCTTGTCTTTGTAGGCAATTAGATGCCCATAGACCTGTAATTTCTTATCAGAATGAGGGTAACTTTCCAAGTATATTACTATACTATAGGACTTTGAATAATCTAAAGTAGTTTCAGATATTTTCTTATAATTGATATTTGTGTTGTTGTACTTGCCATTGCAACATAGGTGAAGGTTGAGATGAATTTCCAAAATCATGCAGTCGGAGTCAGCTTCTGTCTTTATGCCAGAAGCATAATTACTTTACATGAGAAAATGGAAACTGTACTTCTGTGACATCACAAGTTCACATATTGTAAGGTGGCAAGGTAGAATAAGAACACAAGACACAAGGCTGCAAAATAACGTGGAAATGTATTTTAAAGGATTAGTTTAGGGGTCAAGCAAGTCCATATGAAAGAGGACTTTAAAAGAAACAAAATAGTGAAGAAATCATTCAAAAATCTAATTCCGTTAAGGAGATATTCAAGTTTAAAGTTTGGTATCATTTGTGTAGAAATGACTGAAATCAGACTACTTGTGATGTTAAAGCCTCATATTCCTTAGTCTTTATGTATTCTATTATATTTTGTCCTGCAATTTTGTGGCTTATAAACCACGGGATATGTCAAAAAAGTAATAAAACTGAATCTAGGAAGGGTATTTATAACATTCCACCCGAAGAAAGTTTGAAGAAAAATAATTTAAATAGTAAAAAAATTAAATAAACTTCTTTAAAATACATAAAGACTTTGAGAATCTAAGGCTGTGATGTCACAACTAGTCTGCTTTCAGTCATTTCTACAGAAATGATTCTAAACTTTAAACTTGAATATCTACTTTACAGAATAAGGTTTTTGAATGCTTTCTTCACCACTTTGTTTCTTTTGAAGTCCCCTTTCATATAAGAAAAACTTGCTTGACCACCGAACTAATCCTTTAAGCAAAAGTCTATTGTAATTGACTTGGCAACATAAAACATACAACATAATGTAAACTCTCTGAACAAAAAAGATTAAACCTAACAAAAGAAGCTAAACTAGATTAACATCCTTATTAAATAAAAGCAAAGAGAGAAGAATTCAAATAAGAGGATTTATGTAAATTAAGTATGAAAGGCAACATCTTCCAGCAATTCTGGGTCGTGAACCTAATACTGTAAGTAAACTGATTGAAATACAATAATTTCTTGAAAAGTTAATGTAGTATTGTTTGTTTCCCCAAGTCTTTGAAGGCCTAAAGAAATTCTATATGATAAATCTTTCTGTAAACAATATAGAATATTAATATATGTCAGTTATTAATTTTCTGCCTTTCTGTGTTTTCTTTAGATGTGAGTGATTCTCAGCAGTCTGGTGCAAAGGCTAAAAGTTCAACATTGGATGGGTCAGAGGTCAGAGATCAATTGGATTCGACAAGAGAAGACACCACAGCAGCAGCAGCAAGAAAGTCACGGCGGAAGAAAAGGATGTCTTTTGCTGGAAATGATGGCACAGATGAGGAAGGTAGTTCATTTCACTATCACTTCTTGTTACCTAATACTTTTAGTATAAGTTCGCAAAATATCGTATTGATTAGTCTTTTTAGAAATATTGCCACTGATGAAGTGTAGTATCATGCTAATTCAATAGGACAGATATGAAAAAATGTGTTGATTTTTTTAGAATTTTTTTAGAATTTGTTGTACTTATTAAACTCATTATTGCTACATTTATGTGCCGCTTTGTATTTTATTGCTACATTTATGTGCCGCTTTGTATTTTTTCAAAAAGGTGCTTACCTATTAGTAGGACGTATTTACATGCATGCATCTATTAGTTCATTTCTATGAGTTTTTACAATATCTGTTGTATTGCACTCTAATGAATACACAAAATGGAAATATTTACAAAATTTCCGTGAAGTATTTACAATACTTCATGTAGGTAAATATATTTTTGATCTCATACGTGTGCTTATTAAAGATACATTTTTTTTTTGCTTTCTTCATGTTTTTTAGTGCATTCTATATCAATTGAGCTAATGTTGTCTCCACCTGTCCATATACTTGTATCATTCTATATGTCTAATACAGTACATATCCTCTTACTATTGTTTATCTTTGCTTTATCAGGCATTGAGGATCCAAACCAGCCTGGAATGTCATTGAGTGTTAGTAAAAAGAGATCGCCTGCCACAGGAAAGAAAAAGAGAGGTACATTATGCAACTCTAAAAACTTTTTATATTTTCTTTCCCATCCATCCATCTCTTCCCCCCCCCCCCCTCCCTTCCACCTCCCCCACTTTCATTTTGTTGTTGTTTCTATTGCACTTCGTCTAATAAACAAAGCTTCATGTCTATTGACGCTCAACATTTTCTCAGATGATTCCTCTTACTTTTTTCCTACCTCCGATATGATCTAACCTCTCGGGCACAATGTGACCGTTGCTGTTGTGGTGCTGTTAACCCCAAGCAAACCAACAAACAAACATATATCCCTTATAGTTTGTAATAATGTAATGTTCAGCAATTTGTTTTTAATTATCAGACACTGGGGAAACTCAAAAGAGGTGCAGTGGTTCAGGAGTCATGCTCGTATGTGCCATGAGCGTTGCATTGTGGATCCTTGAGCAGGACACTCTACTCAACGTGCTCCAGGCCTTTCAAGAGTAAAATGAGTACCAGCACTTCTAGGAAGTTGACCTGCGATGGACTGGCGACCTGTCCAGGAAGAAGGGAGGGGGACTTGTGCTTTCTTCCACTTATGTAAAGGAAACCGTGGAGAAGCACCGGCCTGATGGGCCTTCATGGCTCTAGTATGGATATGGTTGATAATGATATCAAGCTAGCTGAGTTTTGCTATGTTTGAATTGCTATCATTTAGATACAAAAGAATCAACAACTTTTCTCCTTTTTTTTTAACAGTTCAAAGGTCAGTGAGTGATGACAGACTAGATGAAACACAATCTCCCAATGGAACTGCTCGAAATAAGCCAAGAAGACCACGGTCAAAGGTTATTACTGGTACGGTTTAATACGCATTTTATTTTTGTCAGTGTGGAAGTTGATAAACTTTCACCATACTTAAGTTCTATTCAAGCCAAAAGTCATCGTTTGGATTTCTTATGATTTAAGAACACCTGATTTCAGTTATATTGAAACGAAATTCAGAAGGTGAAAGCAAGGTAAATAGGGCTGGGGAGGGGGCTCTTCCATATGGGGCATATATATATATATATATATATATATATATATATATATATATATATATATATATATATATATATATATACATATATATATATATATATATATATATATATATATATATATATATATATATATATATATATATCTATATATATATATATATATATATATATATATATATATATATATATATATATATATATATATATATATATATATATATATATATATATATATATATATATATAAATATATATCATTTTTAATTTTTGTTGAATACTCATACTGCAGATATTAAAATACCAAAATAAAAAATAATATAATAAAAAATACATAATATTAAATATGAATATTAATATTTTATATTCTTTCATACTGCGGGTATCAAAATTGTATAATTTCATTCTGCAGTTGCAAAAAATATTTATATTTTTACATTTTTTTCTTTCTCGGTTGGTGGGCTGCACATTTTTAACATGAAGTGCCCCCTCTCCCACAGGAATGGGACATGATACAGTAGCTTAGATGGACGGTAGATAGATTAAAAAGTAGTTGGGTGGGTGGGATTTATGGTTAGGATTAGGAATGTGTGGTGGGTAGGAGGTGTGGATGTGAGTGGTCTAGAGTGAAGAATTGTAGGTAAGAAGATGATGGGGAATGATAAGTGGGGGATGGAGGAATTGGTAGAATTATAGAAGATCAAGTGGAATGCAGATGTCACAGAGCAAGATTGAATGGGTGGGGTATTGTCTGCTAGTAATATGTGGGCAAGGCATGTTATTAGTGGCAATGGATTTTGTATCATTTTGTGATGCCTTGGAATAAGATACTTGACAACTTGTCCGTGATTATTCAGTACTGTGTAAAATCTGCTTTAGAAGGAAATCAACAGTAGTACTGTCTGTTCTTATATATGACAAGAGCTGGAGTGGTGGGGAGGATGGTGTGTGTGCAGTTTACAATAATACATGGTGATTATTCCTTAAGGACTGGAAATCAAGAAATAGCTTCTTCTTTTTTCTTTTTTTTTGATGTGGGGTTGGAGATCATTTTCCAAGAGAAAGATATATTTATTTCAATCCTATTTTCAGAATCTTTTGATGCAGATGGAAAGCCGATCAAAGTTTCTTCCTCTCGGCCTGCTTCCAGCAAACCAAAATCAAAGAAGAAAAAAACAAGGTAAGAAGAATTTGTATTCATAATTCCACAGTAAATGTGACTACAAATGATTGATTCATCATTAGCTGAACCCCTCTTACCTGAATACCCTGTTTATCCAAACCAAGCTAAACCCGTCCGAGCCAATACGGCCGGTGCTTATCCCCGGTCTCCATGGCGCAAGCGAATGGGAGCATTTAAGTTCCCCTGGACAGGATGCCAGCCTTGCTTGCCCCCTGTACAACCTTCCCAGAGCTTCCCTCGCTCCCCACAACTCAATTGCTTACTTCTTCCAGAAAAAAACCTTCGGATAAAATTATCTCCTTCCTTCATCATGCTTCCCTCTACAACCATATTTAATTATCATCTTCCACCCCCTCTCTACTTTGTTTTTGTTTCACCAATGCACCTCGTCTCTCGATCACAGCTTTCTGACTTTTTGTTCTTGAATTTCTCTCATTCTCCCCCTGTTTCCTTTCCTTCCTACCTTTAGAATGATCTGACCTCTCAGGCATAATTTGACCCTCGTTGTCGTGGTGCCGTTAAGCCCTTATCAAACAAACCATCATAGGTTAATTCCCCAGTGATGCTGGTACTAATTTCATAGCCCGGGTGGACTGAGGCAAGTGGGATAAAGTGTCTTTCCAAGGACACAACACAGCTACTTGGTCCAGGAATCAAACCCGGTACTTCTCAATCCAAACATAGGCTCCCAATCACTGACCCACTGCATTCCTGGTTTTCCAAACATAACTTATACCCAGATTTAGGCCTAATTGAGACTCTGAAAGAAATGACGGAAAAGTCTAGCCCAAAAAAGAGCCAAATCTACAACTAATTGCAACATAATTTATTTTACCACAGTAATTTCTTTGAGGTTCCCAGAGAAAAAGTGTATTTTTCAGCATCTCCTTATCTTTATTAGTTCTTTTTCTAAAAACAGTGAAAAGGTTTTCTTTTTACTGAGAATTTTTCATGCACAATCAATTAATAAGTCACAATCAGATTTTACCAGCATCATCAATCAGATGAATCGCTCTTCTTGTGTATCTGTGCAGTTGCATGGAGACTTTGCAAAGCATGATGGTACTGTATGTGTATACATTGATATTTGAAATAAGACACTTAAAGGAATATTCCCATGGAATATTATTTTTGTATCTGATATAGAAAATATAGTAAATTATGATATAGATAATTTTAAGAAACAGAATGGTAAAATAACTATGTTGATATCTCATTCCTAGAAGAAGTTATTGAACTTTAAAGATTTTTCTTGCCCGCTAAAAATTACTTTTGTATGGAGTCACAAGTAATTACTACGTCATCATTATGATGTCATCATTATGATGTCATCACAGCACTTCCTGTATTATTCTTTATGCATTTCTTTAAAATTAATTGCCAAGTTTTAATTCAACTATAACTTACAAGAACAATTGGACAACATTATTGTAAATTTTATTCTACACTATTCTTAATAATTTTGAAGAAAAAATGTAACTTCCCAGTTATTTAAAGATACGATATTAATTTTCAAAAAAATACATAAAGATTAGTACAGAGTACTGTGATGACATCATAATGATGATGTAGACTCTTACCAACAATTTTTTTTATGCATACAAGAAAAATCTTTAAAATTCAATAACTTTTTCTAGAAATAAGATATTAACTTGGTTTTTCACCAATCTGTTTCTTTTTTTGTCCTCTATCAAATATATTAAAATTAAAATCCATGAAAATTTCCTTTAAGATGTTGAATTTCTTTCTTTGTTTATACAGACCTCTCTTGTCCGGCGATGAAAATTACCTTGCTGATGGGGAAAGTGAGTACACCATCTCATTCATGTTTCAAGAGGAGTGAAAATGAAATCTTTCTAACCGATGAAATTTGAAAACAATGTGTAGATAATGTGATTAAATGTTCTTAAAGGAGACATAAAGTCAAGTATTGTAGCTTGATATATGATAGAGAATTAAAAATAAACTCGACTAACCAAAACCCGTCATAAAATCATATTCCATTCTCAAGTTATCCAAGTTTGAAATTGTGACATGGGCGCTGCCATTTTGTCTCATTTTGTGTTGAAATCATGCCAATGATGACATAATTTGCCCTAAGTGCCAGCACCATAATGTATTTCTTTAGAATTCTCTTTGAAATTTTCTTTCCATAATGCTTTGACATGAAGTTCTATATGGGCTTTAATCCATAATTTAATATCATATAAAAATAAGGTCATAGACCAATGCAAAGGAAAAATTATTTCTTAAAAGTTTGATATAGATTATAAAGAAATACATTGATATTTAAATCTGTACTGGGTGTATTACATTATTTTTGGAGGGCATATGAACAAAATGGCCGCTCCTTTGTAACTTAATACTGACAGAATTAACATTTTAATAAATTAGAAAATGTATGCTAAATTGCTTTGTATGATGTGAAATTTCTTCAGATGACTTAAAATAATTATTTCTATCATATTTAATAAAGTAAAAGCCAGACTATGGTTTCCTTTAAAGGATTATTCCCATGTTTTTTTGTAACCTTTCATAAGAAAGAGAAAAAAATTAAGAAACAATTTAGTACAAAAATCATGTTGATATGTTATTCCTACCAGGAGATATTCAAATTTTAAGGTTCACAAAAAATGGCAATAAACAAATAGGAAAAGGCTCAGTAGACATCACAGCAACACATTCTCCCACAAAGTTGATGTATTTCTTTAAAATCTATCATCCTTTTTTATTAGTAAAACCTGCTAGAAAAATAAATTGATGAAAGTTAGGTATTTATATACATTGCCAAATATACCCTACTTCAATAACTTTGGGAAAATTGTTTTTAATCATACAGAAACAACCAATTAACAATCAGAGAAATACATAAACATTTGCAATGGAATTGACATGATCAAACACGAATTCATCATACTGTACAAAAACTTTAAAATGCATTTGGGAAATCTTCAAAAATCCATATCTCCTGAACGGAATATGATATCAACCTGATTTTTGTACCAAATTGGCTCTAAAGTATGCCCTTTCAAATAATTTTTACAAAAAACCATGGGAATATTCTTTTAACTGAAGTAACAGACATCCATTGTGTTTACCTTCTATCTCAAGCGTTGCCATGTCAATCATTTTAGAAATATAATTGTTTTTATTTGGTACCAGTGTAGACATACACTGATACTTTTTAGTGAGAGATGTATAAAATTTGTTCATGCATGAAGGTTTAGTACATCTTTTCATGCCAAGTGGATTCAAAATGTAAATTCCATTGAGTTACAGACATTGTTGACAATGACGTTTGAATGCATTATAAAAGATTGAAGAGAAAAGAGCATTCTTTCCATCTTCCTTTTAATTACGCGAGAACGTCTGTACCAGTCATTAGCGTTCAAAATGTTAATTGTTAATAACTTGTTTTATTGAGTAATTAAAGCTGGTAACGGTTGGTCAAATATAACATTGACTCAATTGATATCATTGTGTTCATGTTCATGTTGCCAATTTGGTTTTGTAATGTTTACTAGGTTGTTCTTCTATCCTTTCAGTTCAGTTTATTTACTTGATTGGCCACTGACCTTTTCATATTTACAACATGGCAATGCTTGCCTTTCATATTTACAACATGGCAATGCTTACAGCAACAAAATAGAACATATAATACATACATTTTCAACAGACTTAAGGTAAATTAGATTATGCAGCTAATCATATGAATCAATTTCTCTTTGAAATACCCAGCTTTCTGTAAAAAATGACATATATTTAATAAAAGGGATTTGCTTTTTGTGCGTAGCATAAAATGGAATCGCTGAAGTGATGGATTAACATAAAAATACTTTATAATTTACATTGATCTTATCTCAGAAAAGCATGGGAATTCGAGCAAAAATTGAAAACTCATCTTCGAGTTTGTGCATGTTACAAAATGTGCAAGTTGGATTTTCATGTGGAATTTTGTTACAACGGCCTTTATCTGTTTATGTATTTGGAGATTTAGACGACCACATCAAAACTTGGACAGCAATGAGCGTAATTTGTTGGACTGGATGTGCGTAATGTAAAATTCAGATTCATTATGGGTTTTGATTTCATTATATAAGCAAAGAATTTATGTTTTCCAAGTCTAGTTATTTATATCAATAATTTTTTGCAGGAAACTTGCTAAAAAGAAAGAATCATTATTAACACCTTGATTTAACCAGAGATCCCCAAAACCTGTAGATAAAAGTATATGTTTAATATCTGTGGCCCAGCGTGGTATATCATTACTAGCCATGCTTAACATGTGTTAATGACAAATCTTAATAAATGTACTGTAGAACCACAAGTAGGCTTTTTGCAAAATCACTTGTACCATCACTTGTGATGAAAGGTGATTAGACTGCCATTCCTTCATTAATTCATATAGGTTAACTCAACTTGTCATGAGTACGAATACATAGCTATAAGTACGAGTGCGAGTACTTTAAATTTCTTGCATTCGAGTGTGAGTATGAAAATTGTACTCATGTAAGAGTATGCACTACAAGTGTGCTTCTTGCTGAAAATACTTTGTGATTTTGTAACAAATGCACAAGAACTTCAGATAACTGTTTTCAATATTCACAAAATGCTGTTGTTTTGGTGATTACATGCACAAGGTGAAGGTCCTATTAATTTCAATCTCAGTCCAGTGATCAAAATCATTAATTTTATTTGAAATCTGAAGGCATTCGATAACCTATGACTTTGAAAAATATTTCCCAATTGGGTCATCATCCTATGAAAAAAACAATTACTTCTATATATTTCCTGATTGGGTCATCATCTCATGAAAAAACAATTACTTCTATATATTTCCCAATTGGCTCATCATCTCATAAAAAAACAATTACTTCTATATATTTCCCAATTGGCTCAACATCTCATGAAAAAACAATTACTTCTATATATTTCCCAATATGGTCATCATATTATGAAAAAACAATTACTATATTTTCCCAATTGGGTCATCATAAAAACAATTACTTCTATATATTTCCCATTATAAAAAAACAATTACTTCTATTTACCTATTGTAATTGGGGTAATGTACTGGCATGTGATTGTATATATCATAAAATTCCAAATTTTTCAATCAAAAAAGCCTGTGATTTTGTTTCACTGTACTTAGTTTCTTAGCCTCCATCATCTCAAAAAGCATAGAATCTTCAAAGATTCAATGCACCTGACAAATAATATTGTGTTCATATTTGACAGCCATGTCAGTTGACTTTATGATCTCAACTGAAGATGTCATCACCGTGGAAACGCAACGAGAGGCACAACAAACCAATGCAGTCACTATACTTCCAAGTCAACCAGTTGGGAGACTATTTATGGAAAGGAAGGGTATGCAGTGCATTTGCACAACTTCAGTATTTATTTTTACACTTAAATTTATATAGCATCATTTAAAGTTGTAACTGTTTGTACATTCCTTGTTGAAAATTTGTCCAGTAACTCAGATCAGAAAAAATTATGCTATAAACCTTAAATATAGCAATAATTTTCATAAAAATTGGTTAGAAATTGATCATTTTACAGCAATTTGAATTTTTAGGCCTTAAAATAAATTATGCAACTTTTTTGTAAATTTGGGGATATTGCATTAAGAAAACCTATGAATATCTGTACAGTGCTAGCTGGAAGGAATGTGTCATTTACATTACCTGGGAATGCACTTGACAGGATTAGGTGGTAATGTTAAGTAGATTTCTGCATTCCCTATTGTGTGGCAGAAAATAATCCCTTTTATCAAACTCAGTAAAGCTAGTTTGCTGAGTCAAGAGAGTGTTAACCACAGAACTAGACAGGGATGTTGTGGTTAACCTAATCCTTCCATCTAGTTCAACTGACAACAATGTAGGCCTGACACAATGGTCAATAGTGTAGGGCTACTCATTGAGACTTGTGGTCACAAATGGCAATTTTTGAGTATTTTTATCAGTATAACACCGTAATTAACCCTCAATTCATATCCCAAAATTCTTTTGTTTTACGCAGGTATGTTTCAAGATGTAGTATAATTTGCTCAAATTCATAACGTTGTTGTTTTGTTTTTAATATGCATGCTCTTTTTAGAATACATATTCTTGTTGCCCACTTACTGTATGTATTTACACTCTTTGTTTTCGATCCTCCACCAACATTAGTTGAATGGGGGAGCAGTTGATGATTTTTAGTGACTGAAATTTAGGACAGAAATTTATTAAAAGAATTACATCAAGATATTGAGCTGTCTTCTCTTCCACACATCACAACTTTGCTGTGTATATAAAATTCTTCAAACTTTGATAAGCCATGATTACTTGGAAACTATAAGTACTTTTGACATAATTTAAAGAATATTGTGTTCAGAATATGAAGCTCTGTCTAATGAATGTAAAATCTCTACCTGTCCATATATCTTTGATAATCTTGTCATCAAGTTTAATTCATTTTTCCTCACCTGAACAAGAGAATCAATACCAGGGTAAATAATCTAATATATCATTCTCTTTGCTTTTTACTGATGGTCAATGAATGTACACCTAAAGCTTCAAGTTATACCTTACCTTCCATGCTATGAATATGCAATTTATATATATATATATATATATTTATATATATATATATATATATATATATATATATATATATATATATATATATATATATATATATATATATATATATATATATATATATATATTTATATTATATATATATATATATATATATATATATATATATATATATATATATATATATATATATATATATATATATATATATATATATATATATATATATATATATTTATACTGGTCACATGGCCTGGTCACATGGCCTAACTAACGCACTTCTAACCGACCTTAAAAACGTAGTTACAAGCCCAGACCTGACCTCCATATAACCTCTACTAACCCTCACTCTTTTTCAGCATGTTGTTTTCACAACATCGATGGAACTGGTCAAATTTTCTTTGATGAATTTAACCTTTTCTAACAATTTTCTCCTTTGCAGCTTCTACCAGGCAGGTTTTTTACGCTGCTTTAATCTTATCCAGTTTGCCTTTTCAAGTTTTCTGAGGTAAGATGAGGTAGCCATGGGTTTGGGATTTCTTTCGGTCCGACTTACAGGACTTTCCCGTGTAGCCTACACTTAGGATAGAGTGTTTTTGTCCCCATCCGTACAAAGCGGGTGGCTAGTTCGAGAAAGTTATACTCTCGCGGCGGTGTTTTTAGGCCCTAGAGCACCAAGTGTGCCTGTCTAGTGGACCTCTTGCCCCTGGGTTTAAGTGTTTTTCACCCTCGGCCCCGCCCTTCCACGAGAAGAGCCTAGCGTTATACTATGCATTGTATTAACATGTTAGGATATCTTCAGTACAGGTTCTTGTATGCATTAGGCCAATTTCTTTAATCAATTTTGGCACATGCGCATTGGGTCGACGTCACCACAGGGTGTTGGAGGAGTCGGCTTCTTACAGCTCCAAGGAGCTACAATTGTTACAAGAGAGCCTATATTTTATTTTTCGTTACCAGTACATATCGTGTATTCGTTTTTCTCGCATATAATTAAGACAAAATGTTTAATTTTCAAGCTTGAATTTTGGGGCTTCGGAGGGATCTTGAGGGGGTCTCTCTGACGTCCTCTTCACAGGAGATCTAATCTTTTCTGTTCTTCTCCACAGACGCCAAGTAACTCAGTGGTTCGTGTTTTCCACGCTACTCCTACGCTATTAAAGAATTTACATTCAGTACATTTTCTCGGGTTTCTAAACATTTTCAGATATAAATTTTTCTGTTAAACTTTTTTGATGTATTATTTTGCTATGGCTTGCCTCTCTATGTTTGACGAAGGGTCGTAGGAACGTCCCCCCTTGGTGTAAGTGTATATGTATGCATTCATATATATTTTTACTTTTCAGGAAAACGCCAACAGGCAATATAAATCAATTAGTCTCAGAGTTTCTAGTTATGCAAACACTCTAAACCGTACAGCTCCGGTGAACGGGTCCATACGGCTTCAGAGTTTTGTAACGGGATAACGTACACCGTACGGTGAACCCGGAAATAGACAGCTAGCTAAGAAGCTACATGGTCAAGTGATAAGTGACAATCTTTACAAGAAGTATAACATCACAAGAGTTACTTTCTTCTTGTCTCTGTAGCCATTAGCTACGCAGTTCCGCGACCATGGGAACTGCCTCGGTAAGATTTTCCATGTTGAACGTTACAGTTCTGCAATTTTTTTCATCTATATCATGGATACGGAGGACAGGTCTCTGAGTGTCGGTGCGTTATGCGCCTTAGAAGTTCCGCGATGCGTCGCGTGTAAACGCTTCTTTAAATTACGCTCCGGTGATATCAAAAAGAACAAACTTGTGTACACCGCTGTGGACCACGGTTTCGCGAAGGGACTGGTAGGCCCACAAAAGGCGGCGCCTTAAGGGATTATATGTAAGTTAGTAAACTTTTTTACGGCTTGTTGTAGAGCCATCGGATTACTTTCACGGGTCCAATTGGGTTCGTACGGCTACGGTGATTGGTTCCATTTGGCCCCACGGCCTGCAAGGGTCCGTAACACAGCCCTGCGGCTCCGTACGGGTCATGGTACGGGTCCCTACAGAAAAAAGAGAAAAACATTTGGGTCCGTACGGCTGCAGTGATCCGTTCCATACGGCCCCACGGCTTGTTTCCACGGCCCCGTAAGGATCCATAACACAGCCCTACGGTCATGGGACTGCTCCGTACAGTTTCGTAATAAACAACTTGTGGTTTCATACGGATCCGGCGTTTGGTTCCGTATGGCTCCATAGTTCTGTACAATGTACGTCACACCCGATAATATACCCTTTAGCTATGAAGCTACATGGTCAGGTGATAAGTAACAATCTTCACAAGGAGTACAGCATTACAAGAGCTATTTTCTTTATTGTTACCGTAGCCATCAGCTACGCAGTTCCACGTCCGTGTGAGCTACCTTAGTAAAATTTCCGTGTTAAACGTCACGGTTCCGCAAAAAAATCATGGACATGAAGGACAAGTCCCCGTATGTCGGTGCGTTACGCACCCAGGATGCCCTGCGATGCATCGCGTGTAAGCGCTTCCTCAAGTTACGAAGCTTAGTGGTCGGGTGATAAGAAAACCATCTCCACGAGAGGCATAGCATCACGAGAGCTATTTTCTCCATGTTACGTAATTCCACGACTGTTCAAACTACACTGAATATAATTTTTGCGTTGAACGTAACGTTCTACTCAAATTATAAAGATATTAACGTGGTTTTACGAACAATATACAGTAAACCCTCTGAACGGCTCCGTACTGGTCCCTACGGCTCCAAGACATGAGTTCACGAGTCCGGGACACAGCTTTACGGGTCCGTAGCTACACGGGTCCGGTGAAAGGGCCATTACGGCCCCCACAGGACTTTCACGGTATAACATACAAGAACGATAAACCCGGGTAACACAACTTTGGGATAATGCTACCGATAGCCGCGAGCTACAGAGTTCCACTGACGTCATTCTTACCGGGACGCATTTAGCATTGGACGGCAGTCCCCCACACGTAGCCACCGGCAACGCTGCTCCATAATGAACAGATACAAATGGAGTTAACGGCATACACCAGCAGCGCAACTGCGTGGTAAGCGACCAGTAGCCATGAGCTACAGAGTTCAGCGGCCGTTATTCTTACCAAGAAACTGTTGATAAGAGTCGCCTAGAGCTACGCGGTTCCACAACTGCTACTCTTTTCAGACACCGCTTCGGAGCCGTAGACAATGTCTTATGGCTCTGCGGTCTTACGACCTAAAACCGTCTTGCAGCTACATAGCCTTACATGCTTTGCAGCCCTTTTTGTATACGTTTTATATTAATAGATTGCCTTTTAATTTGCTAACCATTGGTTTAGTTCAGTAAAGTTAAAAAAAATCTTTGCTCAGGGTCAGCAGTCTTATCTGCCATGTTGCTCTTCAATCACGGGGCTCCACGGCTCTGCTGTTGTACGAGTTTTTTTCAGAGTAAAGTGTACAACGTACGTTAACCTAAGTTAGAATTAACTTAGCAGTGCTATCAGCCTGAATGACTCTTCCCCGCTCAACAGCTTTTCACCCTGGTGTTGAAGTCTACCCTCGGACTAAAGATGGTCTCATTCAGTACCTCCGCTTTACACGTTTAGTCGGTGGCCACCCCCTGTGGTGGTGGTGCGGACGCTCCCACTTGTTGTAAGGAACGAAGTTTCCACCTGTCAGACTTTCACCGTCAGTGCCAACGGATGCGTCTTGATCGAGGTAGGGGCACATTTCATATGACCCCCTATGACAGAAACTTGGACGGGTATACGTACTTGGCCTTTTTCACAGGCAGAATGCCGGGCATTTTTCACCTTTTACCGCTAGTGCTGAGCAAGGCACTTCAGATTCGCGCTGACTTTACACCACTGTTGTAGTCTACTTTTCAGACAGATAGGAACGGACTCCAAGAGTGTCTGGAATCCTTCCTCTCGTCTCGGCATAGGACGAACTATGCCAGCCTTAAGGCTGCTTACCTCAGGCTACAAGAACACGATCACAATCGTCTCGCTTCAGTGGAACCCCCACATGATGGGCGTGCTTCCCATAGGTGACCAGAGCGATCAGGACCTTTTTCGGTCTCCTGGACATAGGTCGGACGATCGCAAGCTATCTATTCTTTGCGTCCTTTCTCTTGACCCACAGGTTTTAGGGTCGACGCATTTATTTTAAAAAGAACTCACTATGTGAGTTACGTTTTCCGCCTTTCATGCTAGTACCAAGTATGCTAAGCAAGGCGACATACAACTGATAGCGCCCCTTTGCCCGGCCAACTGTTGTTCCCTCAGCTACTCAAGACCTTGCAGGCTTCCCGTACGAGCCTCGGGTCAGGGACGACTTTTGTCTTTTTCCCAGGCTCCGGCAAACTGCATCTCAGTCCCAGAGCACTTTGTTTGACGGTGTGGCCTTAGTCCGCCTATCCTTGGCATAGCAAGGCCTTTATGAGGAGTTGTTCACCCCCCTCCCCGTTTTGAAGGGCGACCCTCTCTCGGACTTGGCTCAGTCAAGGGCTCTAGCTTGCAGCCATCCACCAAGGTTTTCCAGTTGGGTCTACGGTCTTTGACTCGCGACCACTAGAAAGTTACACGGAGATCTCATCGTATTGTGTCACAAGACATTTTTCTCTGATGGATTGTCCAGTAGTTTTCTTTTAGAGTAGTCGACACTGTTCATGAAACAGCCGAGGTATGCACTCCGCTTCGAGGCATAGCCCCTTTCACAGGATTTCTCATGCCGCCGTTCGGCAAAACGCTTATCGTGGTTTTTTCCGTTGTTTTTGTCTGAGTTACTTTGTTAAGTTCATGTTACCCTGCTAACGTTTGCTTTTAAGCAGTTCCGCGCTAATGAATTTTTCCCCGGTCCGGGATTTCTTCAATTCGTTTTAGCTAGTACACGCTTTGTTCCCAATCGTATTTTACTTGCCGGTTCCGTCTCGTGGACGAACCCGGTGCATTTTGTGGCATTTTTGTAGACACTATTATGATATTCATATCGTGTCCAAACGCTCTTCCGGTTGGCATGTTTCCGAGTTTCTAGCTCAGGTTCATGCGATGTTTGCCTCAGTTACTGTTAACGAATAGTGCCTTGTTTGGTTTGACTGTAACTAGAAGTGGTTTACTATGTTTTAGTTCTTCCCACTCTGAGGTCTTTCGTCCTTAAGAGGAGAAGGAATTTCGTCCTTTAAGCGGGATTAGATGAGTGAGAGTTTTAGTACCAGCCTTTAGAAAAGTGTGCTGCGACCTGAACTCCCTTCCTTCCTATCCTCGGTTGCAATCTGATTGCATATTTATAGCATGGAAAGTAGGGTATAACAAGAAGTAAATTCACCCCGCTAAGAATAGCAGGGGTATTTACCAGAGTTATACTTACCTTCCATGCATCCAGCCCGCCTCCCCTCTCATTGAGGCCTCGGTGGAATGTTAAGTGAGGGTTAGTAGAGGTCAGGGCTGGCTGGTAACTATGTTTTTAAAGTCGGTTAGAAGTGCGTTAGAATCAGGTCATGTCATGTGACCAGATTTATAGCATGGAAGGTAAGTATAACTCTCGTAAAATCCCCGCTATGCTTAGCGGAGTAAATATATATATATATATATATGTATATGTATATATATATATATATATATATATATATATATATATATATATATATATATATATATATATATATATTAGAGCTGTGACCGTTTAGCGTGTACTCGCTACACGCTCGCAAATCTTGTAAACGTTTACTAAATACTTCATTGCGAGTAATCGTTTTTCATACATTATAGGCCTAGTGTCTTGCCGTTGAAAATCAATATTCATGATTCAAATCACATACACATTCGGCTGACAAAATTCCAATCAATGATTTTTTACAAACTGTAAACCCAATTAGCATAATCTTTTTTAAATGTGCGAATCACAAATGCGCAGTAATCACCAATGAATGGGGATATTATGCACTTTAATTTCGCCGAAAACTGAGTAATCTAACTTGTAAAATGCACCGCGAATGTGCAGCAGTAAACAGTGAAACTAACAATAGGCCTAACGTTAGGCCATAAGGCTTTAAATCCCACGCAATCAAGGCCCGTTTCATCGACCAAAAAAACACTTGAATCGTGACAATCAGTACATTTACATGTAAATATTACCTGATGAGTCAAATAAATTTTGCAAGAAAGAAAAAATATTGCATAATAAATAAACAGAAAAAGGTTTTAACAAAGCTAATATTCTGCATGCTTCGCAAAGAAGGTGGCCATTTTTTCGAGAGGACTAATATTTCAGAACTTCCTGGTGGTGGTGGCGTAGTTTTGAAATGTTTTACGGCGAGGTATATCATAGGCCTCAGTGTGCAAGATTTTCACAGAGCTTTGAAAGCCGTAGCGAATAGGACAAACAAGTTACGCGATGTTGAGTTTAAATGACATTGAAAGGAAGTAATTTGTTCTTGCTTAACTGAATTTCCATGCATATTTTCCATAAAAAGTTTGATTTGTACTGTAGAAATAAACTTTTTACGATTTTGAAAGCAAAACTCAGCGTCTATTTGGGCAATGCAGCCAGTACTTTTGCCATACTAGTTGCGCGATTTTTTTACTTCGCCTAGTAGTTTTGGAGCAATTTTGGTGTATTTTTGAAAATTACGGTACTAAACTCGTGTACACGATACACGCTCGCTTTTTTTGGCGTGTACACGTTTACTAAAATCCCTAAACGTTCACAGCTCTAATATATATATATATATATATATATATATATACATATATATTTATATATATATATATATATATATATATATATATATATATATATATATATATATATATATATATATATATATATACATACATATATATTTATATATATATATATATATATATAATATATATATATATATATATATATATATATATATATATATATATATATATACATATATATATATAAATATATATATATATATATATATATATATATATATATATATATATATATATATATATATATATATATATATATATATATATATATATATATATATACATACATATATACTGATGAAGAACTTGATAAATAAAAAAAAGTGAAAAATATATATATATATATATATATATATATATATATATATGTATATATATATATTTGCTGCACTTTCTAAAAATAGTAGGCTTAACATAAGAATACAAATTTGTCCCTTTTTCTGAGTAGCAGCATCTATAGATAGAATATATAACAAATGAAATGTAATATTATTGGATATTATGTAAAGAGATATTATTATTGGATACTGCCTAAAGGGATATTTTCATTAAAGTCAAAACTTCCATAAATAGGGATAATGATTGATTGGGTATTGATTTTGTTTAGAATGTTAAGGTGTTTATAGTTGGTGCTGCTGTTGTGTACGGAGTGAACAATTTTTGTTTAAAGGAGCACTAGACCGAAAAGTAAGGGCACTTGTTTTTCCGAATTTCACAGATATATTATTCATAACAGATCAATAAACTTCATGTCTCCGTACCTCACAGGCGATGTGAGGGCAGAGGTCACTTGAATATTCATGTTAACTAGAAAATTACTATACTGTTGCCTGCTAGATAAGCATTTGATTTTTATGGGGACCTCTAAAAATACGCCCTACCTTTTTGCTCTAGTGCTCCTTTAACTTTTGATTGTGATGTTCTTTAGGTATGCCTTGTATTCTTTGGTGAAAGTTATATGGACATTTAAAGGCCGCAATTTTGAAATTGCTGAAAAATAGTCAAATTTTAAGAGATATTCGCTGACAATATTTTGCTACTTTCTTGGTATTTATTAGATTTAAAAAAAATTGATCTAGTTTCACCCATATACCTCTACTGATTACCTTTTATATAAAAACTTTGCTCTGATTACCTTTTAAATAAACACTTGGTCCTGATAACCTTTTATATAAACACTTGGCTCTGATTACCTTTTATATAAACACTTGGTCCTGATTACCTTTTATATAAACACTTGGACCAGCATATCTATCGTAATGTCTTTATATTTTTCTTCAGGTGGATTTACAAGTGAGGATAAAGGTCGTCTTGCCAAGAAACGGGAACGAGAGCTCCGTGCCAAGGGGGAAGTTCAAGAGGACAAGCATAACACCACCACTAGTGTTGCGCTGGTGAGCACATAATAGCACTTCTCACTGATTCTTTGCTCCAATTTTTGTGCACTTTGCTTGCGTTTGTCTGTGTGTTGGTTTGTTTGTCATCAACATATCTCAAGAAATTATGATTGAATTTTGATTGCATTTGGTTTTGTTACTGCTGAAGGAAGGAGTGACTAAAGTTTGGGACATATTGGAACAGGGGAAGGGCAGAAATGGAGGAGTGGGTATGTTTTAGGGTGAGATCTGTCAAGACTTAATTGAAACTTTCCATTGGATTGTGCTGAACAATGGATTTATGCCTTGAAAAGAAATCCAAACAATTAATTTCCTGGTATCGAAGAGAATCAAAACAATTGGCTTCTTGCATAAAAGAAAAAAGATGGAATGTGAATCTTGCTTGAATGGAACTCGAGCAATGAATGCTTATTAGCCTAAATATAACTGAAAACAATTAAATCAGTCAGAATGTAGATCCTGAAGTGTTTAGAATGCACATGGAATACAGATCAAAAGTGAGGAAGAGATTCTTTGGGGATATCACTTGGTGGGCCTAGGATTTTTGAGGTAGATTATATTAGGGGGATGGGGAATGAACTGTGGAGGAGGTATTCCCTCTACAAAGTGCTAAAATTCTAGTTTCTTATTTTATGTCTGCCCACCACTATGGAATGATTTTCCTTTTGAAATCAGACACAGCACCTCTGTTGATATGTTAAAAAAACACCTGAATACATTATTTATTGAGAAACACTTCTTGCTTGCGTAGCACCAGTGTTGCATTCTCGCTCTCTTTCTTTATTTAAAAAAAAAGTACAAATGTAACTCTTATTCATGTTCTTATGTATATCAAATTTCTTTTTGAATAAGTAAAATAGCTCTAAGCAATTCTCATTTAGATTATTTGAAAACTAAACAGTTGTACTAAACAAACTGAACCTGGTGATCTAAACAAACAGATCTCATTTCACAAAAATTACGAAGATTTGTAGCAAGCGAAGGAATCATTTTCTATGTGCTCCTTCAATTTCCTTGAAAACGTTGTTCAAAGTTCTGAAGACCTAACGACAGAATCTTTGAAAACAAGTTTAAAGGAGCCGAAAAGTGGGAGCGTATTTTTTTGAGTCTCACAAAAATTCAAGCACACTTTTCTTGCACTTTTTGGTACTGAAAAGTTTTGATACAAATGTTCAAATTAATCATAATTATTTCTTATGAATACTTAAGTAATTTTTCAATGAATCAAGTATCTAAGATTAGACCTGTGTTTTTGTTAATTAATAAAGGACGCCCTGACCCTGGGCTCCTGTAATCATTCGTCGTGTACAGAGTGGGTGGATTCTCTACAAAGATTTCAGTAGTTGTGGTAATAGTTTGAAGGTGTTTCAATTAATGTGATTTTTGGAATGGACAAAAAGCAAAGAAGTCAAAAAGGTTTTTAAGTATCCCACATGTCATTTCAAAATTACAGTCATTGAAAATGTTTTCCTTTTTCCAAGTGATGTATTTAATTGCTGGTTTGATTAAGATTAAAAAACTATGTTCATGATTTGCTGCTGTCCTTCAAAGAAACACAGATTTGCATAAGAAAAGTGGTTTGGCCAAGTTGAAAGGGGGATTTCTGACATTTTTACATCATTGTTTCATCTCTCTTTTAATCTTGTGTGTTTTATTTTGCTCTATGTAAAACTGGTCAAATGGAAGTCTTTGGTCTATGCTTCGTGCTAATGAGATAAAACTGCCACTCTTTTATTTTGCATTTTTTATGAAATTAATTGGAGCTGGGGCACCTTTTTGATGAATGCCATTTTATTTCAATCTTCAAAAATCCCTTCATATATGAAGGTATATTTTGGATGTTTAAAGAATTAGTTAAGTGGTGTCTCAAGTTCATCCTGTAAGAAAGAGGACTTCAAAGGAAACAAATTGATGAAGAAAGCGTTCAAAATTCGTATTCCGTTAAGAAGATATTTAAGTTTAAAGTTTGGTATCATTTGTGTAGAAATGACTGAAATCAGATTAGTTGTGACATCACAGCCTGAGATTCCTTAAAGTCTTTATATATTCTATCATATTTTGTCCTGCGATTTTGTGGCTTAAAAACTATCAGATGTGTCAGGAAAAGTAGTAAAACAGAATCTGGTGCGGGTAATCATAATCTACCACATGAAGAAAGTTAGAGGGAAAATAATTCAAATAATAAAAACGTAAAAGACATTTTCTTTAAAATACATTAACAATTGTTAAGAATGTGAGAATGAGGGCACCAACCTTCCATAGTAGACTTACTACACTTCTACACAGATAAGACCGAACTTTAAGCTTAAATATCTCCTTAACGGAATAAAATATTTGAATGCTTTCTTCACCATTTTGTTTCTTTTGAAGTCCTCTTTCATAAAAGATGGACTTGCTTGACCTTTGATCTAATCCTTTAACACTTCTTGTCCCTTGTCAGTCTACCCACAGAACATTCCTTACGTGTGCCTTATTTTGCCATGGTCTCCTCGCTGGGTATGCGGTGTGGCAGTGCGTGGTGGTCTACATTTTATCCGCCCAAATTCCCTTCTCTGAAATCTCAGGAAACGACCAGTTCTTGCTACAATACAGCAGGTTGTCGCAGCCAGCCGCTTCAATCTATTACTTCTTGTTGGCCATTTGTACAGTGTCTGTATTTGACAGGTAAGATGTTAATTTGGATTCAGATGATTAGTCTGTCATTTGTAAAATGTTTACCAAATTTGTGAGTAATTTTAGAAAGAATGTTGAAGGTGTTACAAGTTTGGGTTATCTTCATAGGGAGCTTTCATTTTACAGGCAGCACTGTTTAGCTTGCAAGCCAATCCCTAAAACAAAGGAAAGCATGATTTAAAAATTCACGTGTGAGATTGAAACATGTCCTCATATGCAGAACAGCCCTGAGAGGCTAACCTTTTTGCACCCCCCCCTCCACTTGATAAATCTACAGCATATGATCTCAGTATTGTCTTTTTATCTCCCACTGTGCTCTGCTCTTCCTTCCCGATGCTAATACATAGCACAGAATCCCATTCTTCTCTGCACTTTACAAAACAAAACTCCATACATGAATAATCCAACAATGAAGGTAAAAACATGAAAATAAAAGAGATAAACACAAAATTGGTGCTATGCATGCAGAAAGTGTTTCTCATTGGTGCTATGCATGCAGGAAGTGTTTCTCATTGGTGCTATGCATGCAGGAAGTGTTTCTCATTGGTGCTATGCATGCAGAAAGTTTCTCATTGGTGCTATGCATGCAGGAAGTGTTTCTTAAAGGGAAAAGACTGCTGACTGTTCTTTAATTCTCTTCTCTTTAGATATGACATAGGAAGACCAGATAGGAAGTTTTTCCGAGGTCTTGTCACATTTCAGTCTGGTGCAATTTCAACTTTGGGTGAGTAGAACAGTTGTTTTAAGTCATACTCTTTAAAATAGCAAAAGGTAGCTCAGTCGGCTGTGGTATTTCAGCCGGCTGAGGTAGGTAGCTCAGTTGGCTGAACGTAGTTCAGTTGGCTGTGGTAGTTCAGTTGGCTGGAGGTCCCAGGTTGGCTGATGTAGGTAGCTGAACGCCTGATACTGATTTAACCAGCGAATTTTCCAGTGATATGCAGAATGATTCACTGACATCAAGGGCATAGGTTTGTCTGCTGCATCACTCCTCTCCTGCACCCGACCTTTTGGGTAAAGTGGCCAATGGGTGGGTAGTGCTTACTGTCCTTCAGAGGGGGCGTAAAGCCATTGATCCCAATGGTAGAAGATTCACCCCTGCCTGGTTCTCTGAACCCTTTTGGCAAAAAGAGCAAGGTCTTATATTCATCCACTAACTTTCCTGGCAGAATTCGTTGGGTCCACACTGAAAACAAGTCCAAGATGACATACGTGCACTTTCCCTGGCATGTGCCTAAAAGTGTAAACTAAAAAAAAATGAATTTTATGAACATAAAGTGTAACCACCAGCTGATAGTAATCAGTTATTCATTCAAACAATGTTTTAAATAGGTTCATTTTCCTTAAGGTTTTAAACTTTTCCACCTTGTTGAGAGGAAGGAGGAGAGTATTACATGTGAAAGAAAAAAACAAATTACAAACTAAGATTGATTGACTTTGTCACTTAAGAAATTAAACACCTCTTTCAACTGGTAACTGGTTTTAAAACTGGGAGGGGGAGCGGCGGTCTTATAAAGTTGATAACTTGTCCCGATGACGGCATTTGGTGAATAATGATATATGAACATGTGTGTTAGTGGGGAGGGGGAGAGGGGGGGGGGAGGGAGCTGAGGAATTAATGATGGTGAAGTTATTCAAAAAATCATGGGGGCAATCAAGGGTAAGTTCATATTAATAATTAGGAGGTATTAGTGGGTATGTAATGGTGTTCAAAAAAAGACAGAAAAAGACCAGGGAATATTGTTTTTCAGGTAAATCAATTGTTATGGTTGATTGAATTTCTTAGATTTCAAAGTCCGAATGGAATGTGAGTATGGTGGATCGATATTGACTCCTGAGACAAAATCAATATATAGCCAGAAACTCTTCATATGGAAATTTATGTGTCATATTGAAATCATATTTAGTGTGTGGGACTTGGTAAACTCGTTCCAGTTAAAAATATTTAAGTGAAATTTTTTATCTAAAAGTATTGAATTGAATTTACAGAATTGAATGCAAGATATGTACATGAAAAATGAAGGGCCTGAAGCCCTAGTAACAATATACAAAACATCATTACAAGAGGATGTATATAAACAAAGAAATAAACTCATAAATATCATAAAACAGCATATAATAATTTGAGAACAGAGCAATATCACATATATGAGATAAGATTTATAATATATTTTGTCGATCCCTCAAGCAAATTTAATATAATGTGCAAGGAAATAAGAGATTTTGAATAGGAGGCAAACAAAGAACTTAGCCGTCAGCTAAACAAAGTGTTATTATTTAAGTAATAATCCTGGAAAAATTGTGTCGTAGACTATCATGGAAAAACAAGTAAAGAAATAATTAATTTTGTTGTCAATTCCCACATTATAAAACAACATTTTACCATACCCAACCCTAGATGTGATTTTACTTTTCCCAACCTAGATGCGAGCTTACCTTACCCAACCTTGGATGCAAGTTTACCTTTCCAACCTAGATGTGAGCTTACCTTACCCAACCCAAGCTGCAAGCTTACCTTACTCAACCCTAGGTGCGAGTTTACCATACCCAATCCTAAATGCGAGTTTACCTTACCCAACCCTAGATGTTTACCTTACCCAACCCTAGATGCTAGCTTACCTTACCCAACCATAGATGCTACTTTACCTTACCCAACCTTAGATGTAACTTTATCTTACCCAACCCTAGATGCGAGTTTACCTTACCCAACCATAAATGCGACTTTACCTTACTCAACTCTACTTTGCCTTCCCAACCCTAGTTTACCTTACCCAACCTTAGATGTGAGTTTACCTTTTGTTTTATCAAGATCACTATTAAATATTTTGTTTCATGGCAACTTGTCTCCGTTGATTTATTTTCAGTTTATTTGATATCCGTGATATTCTCGGTGAGTGTTGCATCAATAGATGACAGGATAGGTTTGTACCTCAAAACAGAATCACCGTATTGGTAAGACAACTTTTCTGCATTCTTTAAAATATCAAAATCCTATTGTATTTTAGGATTACCAATAATGATTTTCAAAGAAATGGCTGATTAAAAGTTTAAAGGAAAGGAATCGTCCCATAAATAAACTCAGAACTGTGGGTAGCATCACTTCTGGTTTTCAATTTTCCTTATTGATTGCGAGAAATATGTGATGTTATCAATAACAGGTGTAGACCCCTATGTTTGGTCTGGCGGATGTGTTATCGATAGCATCACATATTTCTTGTGATTAGTGGGTAAAATTGGCAACCAGAAGTGATGTTACCAGCACGTCAGTGTTTACTTCTGAATGTATTTAGGTGATAATACCTTTCCTTGAACTTGATTGTTGTAGTTGTGAGATATTAAATGTTTAAATCACAAAAAATTAGTTTGCTTAGTAAAACTGTGTTCAGTTTTTGGTTCCAATGTGATAGCATCAGCAAGCTATGCGGTCATGATGACGTGTGTATGTATATATTTGTGTTTGTGATGGCCAGTTCGTAAACCCGATATCTCAAGAATGATAAAGTGGATTCATGTCATATGTGGAACACAGATAGCCGGTGGTCTGTAGATGTGCTCTTATGTTTTGATGGTGATGCCATGCATATCAATGAGTAGGCGGGGCTTAATGTACAAATCTTGAAATGTTCATATTTTAACAACCACATGTCTGTTTTATTTCATATTTGGTATAATTAGGTTGTTAGCTGATGTGTACATGTTCATGATGTTAAAACATTGAATTTGATCAATATGCATAGTGGGGAGGTCTTAATATGATTTTGCTGAAAAAAGCTTGTAAACACAGTAACAAGAACCAGTAAACTGGATTCATGTCATATTTGGTACACAGCCCATGGTTTGTAGATGTGCCCTATTGTTTTTGATGATGATTTAATGCATATTAATAAGTAGGCAGTTTAAAGTGAAAATCTTGAAATGTTAATTTTTTAAGAACCACATGTCTGTTTTGTTTCATGTTTGGAATAATTATGATGTTAGCCGGTGTGTACATGTTCATGGTATAAAAATGTTGAATTTCATTAATATGCATAGTGGGTGGGACTTATTATGATTTTGCTGAAAAGAGCTTGCAAACACAGTATCTCAAGAACATTAAACTGGATTAATTTATTTTGTGGTACACAGGTAGCCCATGGTCTGTAGATGTGACCTAAAGTTTGTAGTGGTTTTTTCATGCATATTAATAAGTGGGTGGGGCTAAAGTGAAAATTTTGAAAAAGTGATAAATGAGCGACTGTATGTCATATTGGGCATGGTTATTTTGTTGGTTATTTTGTACATGCTTATGTTATCAACAAGTGTTATTAATATGCATGGTGGGCATGGCTTAATGTGAAAGTGCTAAATGATATATATATATCAGATTCATACTATATGTGGTACACAGATGGCTCATGGTCTGTACGTATGTCCTAATGTTATGGTAGTAATGTTGTGAATGCTAATGAGTAGGCGGGGCTTACTGGCAAATTCATGAAATAGGATAAATGAGCAATCGTTTTTGCATCATACTTAATTTGATGTTGTTAATCATTGTGCAAATGCTAATGTCAACATTTGTATTGATCTGCATGGTGGGTGTGGCTTATGAATAAATATCATGGAACAAGTATTTCATGATATGCAATGACATGACAGTTAATACAAATTTTGCAAAACATTTAGCTTATGAAAAAGAATCAAAACCACACAATCTTTTGGTTCTGGTCAAATAATCTGAATCAGAATCAAGAAATCCATTAGGAACTGTTCTTTGACTGAATCAAAGAGAAATTGATTGAAGTAAAGAAACAGAATAAGAGGAACTTTAACATTCAACTTGAAGAACTTTGAAAATATTGAAGATGTCTTGGATTGGTGTGAAATGGTCCAATTAGATGCTATCATGATGTTTGCTGTCATTTAAGCAATTGACCAAGTAATGCATTCAACTAGATGTTCAGAACTTCTTGAAATTATGTATTTTCACAAGGAAACAGTGAGAAAATACAAACCATTGTGTTGACTCATATTTGTGGAATTAATTCCAAATATGTTTATGTTTATTTCTATTTTTTGTATTATATTTCTCATGCCCTTTATCAGCCATTATTCAAGTGGCTTATTTTGAAAAAGGGGTGCGAGAAATCGTTTTACTTCGTCTTGCGATCATAAGTTACACAAGATGAAATAGGATATTTTTCTTCCCATGATTTTCTTTTCCTCCATTTATTTGTAAATATCATGATCAATAGAACAATTTTACAGTTACATAAAAAGGAACATTTTAACAGAATTGTGAATAGTACATAGTGGTTTAACACATATGGTTTAACACATAGTGGTTTAACACATAGTGGTTTAACACATAGTGGTTTAACACATAGTGGTTTAACACATAGTGGTTTAACACATAGTGGTTAACACATAGTGGTTTAACACATAGTGGTTTAACACAGTGGTTTAACACATAGTGGTTTAACACATAGTGGTTTAACACATAGTGGTTTAACACATAGTGGTTTAACACATAGTGGTTTAACATATGAAGGTATAAACAGCTTATTCATATAAGACTTAATTTGAATAACAAAAATAATAGAGCTTTGGGCGAGGATTTTACCATGGCAACTCGATATATGCAAATAAAAAACTCAGCTGGGTTTTAACAAAATGGTGGCTTATTGATACACCTATTCTAAAAGTTTCAAATTCTGCGTAAATATCGTAAATGCATGAAAAGGAATATAAAACTGGGGCTAACTGGTCCTTCCAAAACTGGGGCTAACTGGTCCTTCCAAAACTGGGGCTAACTGGTTCTTCCAAAACTGAAGCTAATTGGTTCTTCCCATGTATATGTTGGTTTTGAGCACAGCATAGTTTCATGCATCACTGTATTGTATTGCATTCTTTATTTCTTTCTTTCCTTGTAGTGATATCAATTGTCCATCCAGCGGTTCATTATGGTGAGAATACAATTTTTCCCATCCTCCATATTTATTTGGCTCCTGTGGTCAGCTGGAAGCGGGGTGTTTGTTATACATCATAGAGTTGGGTATTTTGTCCTGAAAATTAAAACAGCTGTATTAGATAGAGTCAACTTCTAGCTGATTTTGATGGGGATGTTATTTGATGTGTTCGTAAATTTTAACAGCTTTTGAAACAATTAAGCTAGTGCTTTTGTGTTTGGGTTTGGTGTATTGATGATACATAGAATAAATTTGTTTTGGTGTATTGATGATACATAGAATAAATATGGTTTGGTGTATTGATGATACATAGAATAATTTTGGTTCAGTGTATTGATGATATGTAGAATAAATTTGGTTTGGTGTATTGATGATACATCAAATAAATTTGGTTTGTTTTATTGATGATGAATAGAATACATTGGTTTTTGTGTATTGATGATACATAGAATGAATTTGGTTTGGTGTATTGATGATACATAGAATAAATTTGGTTTGGTGTTATTGATGATACATAGAATCAATTTGGTTGTATGTATTGATGATACATTGAAGACATTTGGTTTGGTGTATTGATGATACATTGAATACATTTGGTCTGGTGTATTGATGATACATTGAATACATCTGGTTTGGTGTATTGATGATACATAGAATAAATTTGGTTTGGTGTATTGATGATACATATAATGAATTTGGTTTGGTGTTATTGATGATACATAGAATACAATTGGTTTGGTATTATTGATGATACATAGAATGAATTTGGTTTGGTGTATTGATGATACATAGAGTAAATTTGGTTTGGTGTATTGATGATACATAGAATAAAATTTGGTTTGGTGTTATTGATGATACATAGAATAAATTTGGTTTGGTGTATTGATGATGAATTGAATACATTGGTTCTGGTGTATTGATGATACATTGAATACATTTGGTTTGGTGTATTGATGATACATTGAATACATTTGGTCTGGTGTATTGATGATACATTGAATAAATTTGGTTTGGTGTATTGATGATACATTGAATACATTTGGTTTGGTGTATTGATGATACATAGAATAAATTTGGTTTGGTGTATTGATGATACATTGAATACATTTGGTCTGGTGTATTGATGATACATTGAATACATTTGGTTTGGTGTATTGATGATACATTGAATACATTTGGTTTGGTGTATTGATGATACATAGAATGAATTTGGTTTGGTGTTATTGATGATACATAGAATAAATATGGTTTGGTGTATTGATGATACATAGAATACAATTGGTTTGGTGTTATTGATGATACATAGAATGAATTTGGTTTGGTGTTAATGATGATACATAAAATAAATTTGGTTTGGTGTATTGATGATACATAGAATAAAATTTGGTTTGGTGTATTGATGATACATTGAATACATTTGGTTTGGTGTATTGATGATACATTGAATACATTTGGTTTGGTGTATTGATGATACATTGAATACATTTGGTTTGGTGTATTGATGATACATTGAATACATTTGGTTTGGTGTATTGATGATACATAGAATGAATTTGGTTTGGTGTATTGATGATACGTAGATTTAATTTGGTTTGGTGTATTGATGATACATAGAATAAATTTGGTTTGGTGTATTGTTGATACATAGAATAAATTTGGTACTGTTGCTCATTGCAAGATGCGGTGCCCACTAAGTCTATTATAATTAAAAGTCAGTGGGAAAGAATTGAGCACGCAGTCCTAATTGAGTGGCATTTTAGACATTACTTACTTAATTACATTGTTGGTGCTCTGCACTTTGCAAAATATTAAACTCTACACACAAATAAATCTAAGAATAAGATAAAAACATGAGAATAAAAAGAGATGAAACAAAAGTGGGGCTATGCAATGCAAGAAGGACTTCTCAAAGAGAAAAGACTTCAGGTTTTGAAGAAAAAAATCTCAAAATATGTTTATATTATTTGCATGTAGAAGAAGAGATCAATTATTCCAGGTAGTGATATTTTATTTTCATTTCTTCAAAGGCAAGATGGTGAAGCTGAAAACAGATTGAACATCTGGAGAGTGATCAACGTCATCCGTGCCGTTGGGTCCATCTTGGGGTGGTTCATCATTGCACTCACTCCAAGCACGGACTACACATCAAGTAAGAAATTCAAATTTGAAAGTTTTCTGCTTAAATACTAATTAAAAAGAGTGCTTAATTTTAGAAAACAGTCATTAAATCTAGAGAACTATAAAAAAAAAAGTTCTCTAGATTTAATGACTGTTTTCATTCAGTGGATACAAATTTGTGACGCTTGAATATTTGGAATTCTTTAAAAAAAAAAACCCTATTAAGTATAGATGTCAATATGTCTTTGAAGTTGCTCAAAATCTTCATTCTGTCAATTTGTTGATAGTAGCTTTTGAAAGGGTATGAAATGTCTATCTATCAAAGAAAAAAATCAACCTTATGAACTCTTTGTTGTGGGGTTAGGGGGGGGGCAGAGGTTTCAAGTACACAACAATTTAACAACATAGGGTTGCAAAGCTTAGGATTATATTGTTAAGAAACAAGAATTATATTTAAGTAGAAAAGAAGATTGACAAATTTATTTTAAAATTTATCAAAACTGTGCTGTTCAAATACCCCCTCCTTTCCCCCCTCAACAAAAAGTAGGCCAGAGTATGCAAAGGTCATTTTAAAGATTTATGGACAGGTAGAGGCATGATTACCTAAATTAGTTTTAAAATGTGAAAATAGCAAAAAGAATTCCTATATAAAGTGGTTAAAAATTGTCAGTACACTTTTCATGCTGTTTACGCTTCTCATACTGTTTACATCTCGCGGTGTTTGTATGCAAATTTTCCTGTACTAATGCTGTATCAACATAGCATATTAAAAGTTAATTTTGATGTGCTGATGCTGTATCAACATAGCATATTAACAGGTAATTTTCATGTACTGATGCTGTATCAACATAGCATATTAAAAGTGAATTTTCATGTACTGATGCTGTATCAACATAGTATATTAAAAGTGAATTTTCATGTACTGATGCTGTATCAACATAGCATATTAAAAGTGAATTTTCATGTACTGATGCTGTATCAACATAGCATATTAACAGTGAATTTTCATGTACTGATGCTGTATCAATATAGCATGTTAAAAGTGAATTTTCATGTACTGATGCTGTATCAACATAGCATATTAAAAGTTAGTTTTCATGTACTGATGCTGTATCAACATAGCATATCAAAAGTGAATTTTCATGTACTGATGCTGTATCAATATAGCATATTAAAAGTGAATTTTCATGTACTGATGCTGTATCAACATAGCATATTAAAAGTTAGTTTTCATGTACTGATGCTGTATCAACATAGCATATTAAAAGTGAATTTTCATGTACTGATGCTGTATCAATATAGCATATTAAAAGTGAATTTTTATGTACTGATGCTGTATCAACATGGCATATTAAAAGTTAGTTTTCATGTACTGATGCTGTATCAACATAGCATATCAAAAGTGAAATCTCATCAAGCCTCCAGGGCTTATAAAGCCATTGCTTATACCGGTTTCCATGGTGCTAAACATAGATTAACTCCCCAGTGTAAACTGGTACTTGTTTCACAGCTGGGTGAACTGGAGCAAGTGGGATAAAGTGTCTTGCTCAAGGACATGTACAGCTCAGCACACTGGCTGGGATTCAATACCAGTACCTGTTGAGTATGAGACTGATGCATCAACCTTTGGGCTACTGCACTCCCACATATTGTATAAGCAGTTAATCAGGCCTCACCTTGAGTATGCTATTCAGGCTTGAAGTCCCTTTTATGAGAAGGATAAGTTCATTTTGGAGCAGGTTCAGCAAAGAGCCACTAGACTTATTCCTGAAGTAAAGAATCTCTCTTATGAATCTAGGTTGCGAATTCTTGGCTTGACCACGTTTGAGTTGAGAAGAGTAAGTGGCGATATGATTAAGGATTTTAAATTCCTATTTCGCCACCTGCTCAATTCCCAAAACCTCCAAACCCCCAAATCATCCCCCCAACCCCTGGTTCTCAGATGACTGCAAAACCGCCATCAAGAACAGGAAAAGAGCCCTCAGGAACTTTAAAACTAACCCGACCACCCATAACCTTAACCTCTTTCGCATCAGCCGTGCAAGGCCAGACGCACTATCAAGGACAGTAAAACCAACACTTGGAACAACTTTATCTCTTCTCTCACCACCAACACCCCCACTAAGAAGATTTGGAGAATGGTTAACAGCTTCCACGGCAGAGTAGGCAAATCTTCCCTCTCCCATCTCTCTTGGAATGGAGACCTTCTCACCGCAAAAAAAGACATCGTTGACCACCTCGCCGCCTCTTTCAGCAACATCTCGGCCTCGACCAACTACTCCAATGCTTTCAAAATCAAAAAGCTTATGATGAAGCCCGGAGAATCACTTTTCCCTCTGACAACTCCGAAAGCTACAACACCCTCTCACCCTTTCTGAATTAAACCAAGCCATCAGCGACGCTGGCTGCACCTCCAAGGGCCCAGATAACATCCCCTATCAGTTTCTGAAACACCTCCCCATCAAAGCCACCACTACCCTACTCACCATCTTCAACCACATTTGGTCCTCACACTCCTTTCCCCTATCTGGAGGACAGCTATTGTCATCCCGTCCTTAAACCGGGAAGGATAGCACCGACCCCACCAGCTACCGACCCATCGCCCTTACTTGCTGTCTCTGTAAAATTATGGAAAAGATCATTAATCAGAGACTAAACTGGTTCCTCGAGACCAACAGAATCCTCTCTCCTCACCAAAGCGGCTTCAAAACGCGTCGCAATACCTAGACCAGTTAATTACGCTCGACACCGCTATCCGGGAATCCTTTGCAAAAAGGAACACCTCATTGCCATATTTTTGACCTCGAAAAGCTTTCGACACTACTTGGAAATACGGCATTACCGGAAACTTCACACCATTGGCCTCAGAGGCCACCTCCCCCATCTTTATTCAAAACTTCCTCTCACCCAGGCAGTTCCAAGTTCGTATTGGCCACACCCTCTCCAAGCCGTACCCCCAAGAAGAGGCGTCCCCAAGGCAGCATCCTCTCCCCACTCTCTTCAACCTGAGCATTAATGACATCGGGAATGACCTTGGCCCCAGCATCAAACGTACCCTCTCGTGGATGACTTCACCATCTTCTACTCCTCCCCTAGCTTTCCTATTGTTGAAAATAGGCTTCAAACCAGCCTCAATCAGCTGCAAGTCTGGAGCAACAATAACGGTTTTAGATTCTCCAAAGACAAGACAGTCTGCATGCACTTTTGTCATTTCAACAACCTCCACCCCAACCCGAACTTTGTGCTCAATGGGAATCGCATCCCTAAAGTTGAAAACACAAAGTTCCTTGGTCTAACTCTAGACCCCAAGCTCACCTACAAGCCACACATCACCAACCTGAAACTAAAATGCAATAGCTCCCTCAACCTCCTCCGACTGCTCTCCAACACTACTTGGGGAGCGAACCGCTATGCTCTCCTCAAAATTTTCAGGCTCACCATTCGTGCCAAGCTTGACTATGGCAATATTGTTTACTGTGTCGCTCACAACTCATACCTCAACCACATTAACACCATCCAAAATGAAGCCCTCAGGCTTTGTCTAGAGCCTACAGGACCTCCCCAATCACTAGCCTTCATGTTGAAGCCAACGAACCCCCTTTCTACTTAGATGTAAAAAAAGCTTAGCCTCTCCTATGCTTTTAGAGTCCTCACCAACACCCAGAACCCTGTTTACAACCTCATTAGGTACCCCAATTTCTCCTCCCTCTTTGATAGGACTAAAACCCTATCGCCCCCTTCAGCTTACGCATTAAATCAGACCTCTTTCAACTTGGCATCAACCCCGCCACTCTCGGCACCTATTCCTGGCCCACTTTTCCGCCTTGGGCCACCCCCTTTCTTCTGTCCACCTAGACCTCTCCACTTATAACAAATCTCAAACTCACCTAATCTCTTCATCAATCTCCACAACCAAATCAAAGACCAACTCTCAAATTACACCTCCATCTATACTGATGGCTCCAAGGAAGGCAACAAGACAGCTGCTGCTGCCATCATCCAAGACATCACCCTCAGTAGCAGACTTCCTGACCACTCATCCATCTTTTCAGCCGAGGCTAAGGCCATTCTCCTCGCCCTCAACTTTATTGAGTACTCTCCTCTTAGTCACTTTGCCATTTTCTCTGACTCAAAGGCTGTTCTTACTTCATTACTCAATCTTAAATGGGATAACCTCACCTGCCACCTCCTCCTCCGGAAACTCTTTTCTCCCACCCTCTGCAGGAAAAGTGTTCTTTCTTCTGGATACCCAGCCATGTTGGCATCCCTGGCAATGACAGGGCTGATACAGCCGCTAAGCTTGCCCTTAACCTCCTCCCTTCCCCTTTTCCCAAAACCCTCTGACATCAAACCGCTTATCGCTTCTCTTGTTCGTGACCGCTGGCAAACCTTATGGAACTTCCAAATTGATAACAAACTCCATGTTATCCAGCCCACAATCCCGATCAAATCCACCATCAACAACCTTTCTCGATCGACAACGTTCATATTACCCGTCTTAGAATTGGTCACACCCACCTCACTCACTCCCACCTCCTTATTGGTTCCCCAACCCCTCTGTAACAATTGCCACTGCATCCTTACAATCCAACACGTTCTCCTTGCCCCCCTGTACAACCTTCCCAGAGCTTCTCTCGCTCCCCACAACTCAATTGCTGAGTTCTTCCAAAAAATCCTCCAGATAAAATAGTCTCCTTCCTTCAGCATGCATCACTCTACAACCATATTTAATCCTCCTCTTCCACCCCCTCTCTACTCTGTTTTTAGTTTTACCCATGCACCTCCTCTCTCGATCAGAGCTTTCTGGCTTTTGTTCTTGAATTTCTCTCATTCTTCCCCTGGTCTCTTTCCTTACTACCTCTAAAATGATCTGACCTCTCAGGCACAATTTGACCTTCGTTGTCGTGGTGCCGTTAAGACCTCATCAAACAAACAAACAAACATTGGTAGTGATGCTTTAACTTCCTGTAATTTCTTGCATGTTTCATTTAATCCTCATGTGACACATGGTAACAGTTTGAAGTTGACCAAAGAGTTCTCACAGACAGATATTCAGCATTTTAGCTTTTCGCAAAGAGTTGTTAATGAGTGGAATGGTTTGCCTGAATGGGTAGTTAGCTCCAATTCTGATCACAATTTCAAAGTCAACATTAATAAGTTCTTTACTAACTGGGTATCTTTAAAAAAAAAATTGTGGTGGTGGTATTAGTTTGGGCTTTTTATGGGGTGACTAACCCTTCTTAGCCCATCATCTTGTTATGTTATATCAAGATAAGATACCTCACCATTTGTTGATGTAAATCCTTTGTGTTTTGCATGATGCACCACAGTGTGCTGCAGGAGTTCCTGAATCTGACATATGTTTAAAAATATTCAAACTTTCATTTTTTTTACAGCTTTAGCACTCTCCTCTGCTGACTGTGGAGATTGAGGCTTCATGGAGTAGCTTCTTCCATTTCTTCCTGTCTCTTCCAAATTTTGTCGCCAACTATTCCACCCAAGCTCCTTCCTCTTTCTCAACTGTCCTTCTCAAAGTTGTTTTTGGTCTTCCTTTTTCCTGCTTCCCTCCGAGGCCCACAACAATGCAAGTTTTGACATAATAAACATTTTCTCTCCTTAGCACATGCCCAATCCATCTCCATCTTCTTGTATAAATTGTCTTGCTAATTGGCATTGTTTTCCATTTAATACAAACTTAGATTAGCCATAACTTAAAAACTAAATAAACTATTTAAAAAATTTAAAATGACACATGTTTTGTTCAAACACATACTCAAACACACACAGTTAAGGATTTGTCCCCAGTAACCTTGTATATCTCAAGAGTTGAAATAAATTCTAAAATTTCCACGGTTTTGAATAAAGGTGTCAAAATCCTTCCCATAAAAAATTATGACAAAAATAATTTTAATGTAGTAAATACATCTTTATATGCTCACACTTTACCACACGTTTCCTTTTTCGCAGTTAAATTATTCATTGCACAGTTATGTGAGAGATGTTCTTAGAGCAATGAACCCATAACATTGTGATCAAAACCTTCACTTTTTACCACATATACTGCTGCTTACTCGAGAAATCAAAAACAAATTCTTATTTTTATGAGCAAAATAAATTCCTTCCTGAAATTCCCATTTTTTCCGGAACCATGGGTTTTATTCAGGTCTAATTTACTATACATGTAAGTTCTTTATGTTTGAAATAACGTATTCTCTTTATTGTCTTGTTATAGTCCATCTTCATGATGCCGAAGTACCTCTCTGGGAAGAACAGGAGCAGAGGGAGACAGAAATGAACAACTTCTCAAACCTAAACATCTGACCCGATGAAACAGCGTTGGGTCGCTATAGGGTCATTTGCTGCAGAAATGAACCAACTTCTCAAAGTTTAATATCTGACCCGATCATTTGTCACTGCATTTGAAAATGAACCAACTTCTCAAAGTTTAATATCTGACCCGATGAAACAGCGTTGGGTCACTATAGGGTCATTTGCTGCAGAAATGAACCAACTTCTCAAAGTTTAATATCTGACCCGATGAAACAGCGTTGGGTCACTATAGGGTCATTTGCTGCAGAAATGAACCATATTCTTTACCCTAAACATCTGACCTGATGAAATGATGTTGGGTCGCTATAGGGTCATTTGTTGCAGAAATGAACCAGCTTCTCAAAGTGTAACATCTGACCCGTTAAAACGATGTTGGGCCGCTATAGGGTCATTTGCTGCAGAAATGAACCAGCTTCTCAAAGTGTAACATCTGACCCGTTAAAACGATGTTGGGTCGCTATAGGGTCATTTGCTGCAGAGATGAACCAACTTCTCAAAGTTTAACATCTGACCCGTTAAAACGATGTTGGGTCGCTATAGGGTCATTTGCTGCAGAGATGAACCAACTTCTCAAAGTTTAACATCTGACCCGTTAAAACGATGTTGGGTCACTATAGGGTCATTTGCTGCAGAAATGAACCATTTTCTTTAACCTAAACATTTGACCCGATGAAACAGCATTGGGTCGCTATAGGGTCACATTGCTGCAGAAATGAACCACATTCTTTAACCTAAACATCACATCTGACCTGATGAAACAACGTTGGGTCGCTATAGGGTCATTTGTTGCGGTGGTCACCCAACCATTTGTCACCATTGGTCACTTTTCCCAAAGGTCAGATGGGGGAGAAGGTTTGAGCTACCTACCTCCCCAAATGGTAAACCATCATTCTCTGACAAGTCACATGATGTGTAAGCCAGTATTAAGAATAGTACCCCTATTACAAGTTACATGATGTCTAAGCCTGTATTAAGAATAGTACCCCTATTACAAGTTACATGATGTGTAAGCCTGTATTAGGAATAGTACCCCTATTACAAGTTACATGATGTGTAAGCCAGTATTAGGAATAGTATCCCTATTACAAGTTACATGATGTGTAAGCCAGTATTAGGAATAGTACCCCTATTACAAGTTACATGATGTGTAAGCCAGTATAAGGAATAGTACCCCTATTACAGCTCTGACATGAAAAGGTGAAGTTATTATTACGGACCTTTTAATCGGACATATCCCCTTTATATATGCCAGTCTTTTCAAGGGTAACACCCCCTCTCCTTGATATTTTCTTGCATTATTCTTACCACTGCTCTTCTTTCTTCTTTTTTGTGAGTGTTAATTATTTGTTGCTATTATATGCTCCCATAAATTTAACTGTTACTGAAAAGGAACTCGTATTTCATTGTATGGTGTTTGTGTGGTGTTTGATTTTTGCCCCACTTAGTTCGTAGATTTTATTGCTAGGCAAATTTTTGTGGTGATTGGTTGAAACAGCTGTCAATGATCCAACTCCGAGAGGTCAATTGGTATCTTTCTATGTTTACAATAATTTGTATGTGCACGTATTATTACCGATAATCTTTACACAAGAATGATCTCTCTTTAATTGTCCTCCATCATTTTATGAGTTTGACGATTGGAGTATTTGTTCAAATTTGCAAAAAGTTGTTGGATTATGGAGATTTGAGGAAGATAAAAGCTAATGTTAAGTTATTGTTTTTATGACTTTGGTAAAAACTTGTAGAGATTTTAGATTGCATAATTCATTTACATACCGTAAACTGTCACATTGCTTTCCACTCATTGGTTTGAATTTACAGTTGGTGTGCTATCCTATGTGCTGAACTTTTGTTTGTTTTCAACAGTTGTTTAGCAGCAGGTACTATGCTAGGGATAGCTACATGTAAGTGTAGATTGCAGTAAAAGAAGTCATTTAAACCTTGCCATGTTAGCATTTTGCGATGTTGAGAGTTTCTGTTTTTGATAGCAAACATAGATACCGTATTTGACGTATCAAAGTGCCCCCTGCTCTAATAAGTGCCCCTGCTCTAATAAGCACCCACCCAACATTTTTGACTGATCACATATCCCAACATCAATAAATAATGAATGCTGTTTATAGGTATTTATGTTCTATACCTTCTATGTAAGTTAGCCTGCATCTCTAATAGATTAATACGGGGAGAAGAAATTTGTGATAATTACTTATTAATAGGGTCAACTTTGCCTTTGTTTCTCACTAATCGAGACTCCCAAGCATAGGCGCTTATTAGGAAAAAACTTTGCGCTTAAAAAGTGGTACAATTTTATTTTTGTAAGCACCCCGGTCGCTTATTACGTCATATGCAGTATATTTATCCTCTAAAATCATGTTGTCACCACTTGATACACCGTCCAGGCTCAGTGTAACCAAAGGTATTTGATGAACGGCTACATTTTTAACACCTTGAGTTTTATCATATAGTTCACCTTGAGTATCACCTTGAGTATCACCTTGAAATTGTTTGCCCCTTGATGCAACATATATTGTATTCAAACCATGGTACTGTGATACATTGTATTCAAACCATGGTACTGTGATACATTGTATTCAAACCATGGTCCAGGGATACATTGTATTCAAATCATAGTCCATTGATACATTGTATTCAAATCATGGTTTAGATATCAATTGTATTCATACCATAATCCAGAGATGAATTGTTTTCATACCATGGTCCAGAGATGAATTGTACTCATACTTGATTTTAGGTTTATGATGTGCATTTGTAAAACTTGCATTTTCTTCTGTGTGTAATATCTGAATATTCATAATCATGAATATTCAAATAGGCATAATAATGATTGGGGTGGGGCTGTGGTTTAGGTATGCTGGGGTTGGATATGTTGATGTTGGTGGTAGGGGTGAGGTGGGGTATGGTAGGGGTGAGGTGGGGTATGGTAGGGGTAGGGGCCTGGTAGGGGTGGGGTATGGTGGGGTGGTAGGGTGGGGTGTAGGGGTGAGGTGGGGTATGATGAGGTGGGTGTACTGATGGTGGGGTGTACTGACTGGGGTCAGGTATGTTGGGGTAGGGTATGCTCGGCTGGGGTAGGGTATGGTAGGGGTGGGTGTGCTTGGGGTTGTACTGAGGGTGGTGTGTGCTGGGGAAAGGGGTGGGGGTTGGAGATGGGTGTGCTGGCAATATTGCCTAACAAAAGGGTATGTTTATGTACCCTGGTGGGTTTGAAGAGGTACCCCTCTTGTGGGAGGCAACCTAACAAAGTTATAGGGTAGATGGGTGGCTGGAAGTTCTTGGCATACTATATGCTATAATTTCTTCAATTCCCATGTGAACATGAATTCAAGGAACATTCATCTACACCTGACATACTGTTCTAGTGTAAATTAAGGGACAGGGAGAGAGGCTATATTCTGTATCATCTCGTTAAAAGGAATTGCAGTGGTTTGGCTGTCAAATGTCATTTCTTGTGGTGCAAGTCTGGAAATAGTTGAGTTTTTAAGAGTAAGAAAAGTCATTTTCATTCTAAAATCTTAAATTTATGGAAGAGGCAAGATCATCAAATGTGAAGAATGAGTACACTTCTTTTTGCTTCTTTGCTTTCTTGAGAAAGAAGTATTGGCAGAGAGTTTCTTGCAGAATGTTTTCCCACTTTTGATACAGGGAACAGCATAACATAACATAACAAGATGACGGGCTTAGAAGGGTTGGTCACCCCATATAAAGCCCAAACACCACCAAAAAAAACATTAAAAAAAATCAAAAGACGCTTAGAGTTAGTAAAGAACTTATCAATGTTGAATTTGAAATTGTGGACATAATTGGATCTAACTACCCACTCAGTCAAACCATTCCACTCTTTAACAACTCTTTGCGAAAAGCTAAAACACTGAATATCTGTTTGTGAGAACTCTTTGTCAACTTCAAACTGTTACCACGTGTCACATGAGGATTAGCTGAAAATGCAAAATTTACAGGAAGTTAAAAATGATTTTTTTTCCCTTTTAAATATTATAGAATGAGGAAGAAATGATTCATCCTAGAATGTAACCTGCATATTTTTCAATAGAAACTCTTTTATCAAATGCCCCTATGTCACTGTAAAGATGGACTGGTATCCAAGCTTCTTTTGCCAGGAAGTGCCATCAGGAACCCACACTTGCAATGTTTGTTGTCTTGTATGGGAAATGACAGTAATAATAATCAGTAATGATAATATATATTATAGAAGATATTTTAACATATGTCAGGGTGATTTGTAACTTTATGTATAGGTACATATTTTGAGATGTATAAACTTGTATAAATGTAAGTGCATATTTTTAGATGTATGATAAACCTGTAATGTATAAATTGTATTCAAATGTATATTGCAGAGATCTGGTGCAATTGTAATAACAAATATGTGAAATGTGTGTGCTGTTTTCTTTGTGTTTTGTATCCTTCTTCTTCTTCAAAAAGATAATTGTCACTACTGGGTGGTTGAAATAAGTGGTGTAGCTGGGGATGGGGGAGGAGAGAAAGGGAGGGGGGGGGAAGGGGCACTTTCCCCTGACTGCAAATTTCTAAAAAGTTGGAAAATTTGCACAACAGAAAATTTTAGAATGTTGGACAGTTTTAGTAATCCTGATAAAAGCGATTGGTCTTTTAGAATTCAGTTGTATACCAGCCATCATGGAGAAAAGGATCACAAAATTTCCGAAAACAAAATGACTTTTTTCATTATTTTACCAATATAGATTTAGCAAATTTTGGACTTATTCTGAAAATATCTGAAATGTTTCCTCAAAATATTCCAACGATTCCTCAAAAATATCAGAAGTTTCCCTCAAAATATATTTTTCCAAAATTTTCCTCAAAATATCCGAATTCCCCTCAAAATATCTTAATTTTTCCTCAAAAAATCGGAATTTTCCCTCAAAATATTAAAAGGTTTTTTTTTCTTTTAAAATATCCAGTTCTTTTTGCAAAAATAAGATCTTTTCTTCAAATTGTTTTTTTTTTTTGGTTGTTTTGCTCTGTTGAAATGATTGTACACACCTGGGTTGGTAGATCGTCCCAAGTGCAAAAAGCCAATTCAGTTTGAAAAAAGTCAAAAGAAAATTGTAAATTATGACAGGGATCGACCACTGGCAGGTTTAGAGGTAGATGGTTACAATGTACTAAAAAGCCAACAAATATTATTACATAGCTTCTACAACATGCAAAATATCACGTGAACGTAAATATCTGAACGTCATCAGAAAATTAATTTGTTCATTTTCTTTAACTTTTCCATCAAAGCCTTTTAGAAATGGACAAATTAAGCCAAATTATATTTACAGTCAAAGCCAAAAAAACATACATCATCAAACTGAATATCAAAAAAGCCAAAGAACGTTTTACGACCAAACAATTTTCAAAAAAGCCATTTCCTTTCAAATTTGGCCCCTAAAATGCCAATATACCAATCATGGTACATACCCTTATTGCTTACAATCGTTTTAGTTTTAGTCAGTTGAAGAAGGTTAAATGAAAAGGGCAGTGACTTTCCCCCTGTCAGATCAGTCGTAGCCAAGATTACATTTTTAGGGCACAATCCTCTTTAAGGAGGGAAAAACTATAAAGGTGTAACATTTCAACCAACATATTAATTGCGGGTACCGTAGGGATGTAGAAAGGATCACCTCTCGGGGGGGACAAGAACCCAAAAAATTCCTGGTTACAAATGGGAAAAATTGCACTGGTAAATCAAGTTTTAATCAAACTATTAAAATGTTGCTGCTAATCGGGAAATCGCGTTAAAATGTGTGAAATCTTGTTCAATTTTCTTCGTTTTCGGCAAATTTCTTCATTTTCGATAAAAAAAAATTGACATTGCGAAAAATTATCTTCGTTTTCGGAAATTTCCTTCATTTTCGAGTAATTATCTTTACTTTGCGGTTTGCACCTTCTAATAATTTTGCCATTTTTTTTTTCTTCGGGGGGGAATAAGCTTCCTCAATGAAATGCCATAGTCAAAAACTAAAAGTTGGATTCGCCACGGCCCTGTATATGTCCAAGATCCAAGATGTTAGGTCTAAGGCAGTAGGGTTTAAGAACACACCCTGGTGTTTGTCACATACCAAATGCGCAATGTTGTTTTTCAGAGAGGTTAGCCCCTCCCAAATATAGTGTCTTTATTCAGTGATGTAACTAGGGGGCAGGGGGCTGTCGCCCTTGCCTGACACTATAAAAGCGGCCCGTAAAAAATTACCATTCTATCAATATACCATAGGGGACCGCTGGGCCCCTCGCCCTCGGCCCGTAGCTACATCATTGGTCTTATTCCTCAAAATAATTTGTCAAAGCCAGAGATATAATTAACTAAAACATCAAAGTCTCATAGAAAACCGATTGTCATTTTTAATTTGTATCGACAGAATTATCGTTCATTTTGGACCTGAATCTTTTCCAGTTTGCACCAAGAATCCTAAATTTTGTTCGTTAGTTTTTGCTGGGGTAAGAACACATCTGGGTGTTGTCGCATAGCAACAATTCAAGAATTAAAGCTATTGTGATTTGTGAGTACAGAATTAAAAGCGCTAGATCTGATATGAGAGCATATGGGTAAATCATGTTTGGAATCAAAGTGCCGCAATTTTGAATATATGCATGCACGAGCTTAGTCAGGCACCGATCTTAGTCAGGCACCGATCTTAGTCAGGCACCGATCTTAGTCAGGCACAGATCTTAGTCAGGCACCGATCGTAGTCAGGCACCGATCGTAGTCAGGCACCGATCGTAGTCAGGCACCGATGGTAGTCTGGCACCGATCGTAGTCAGGCACCGATCGTAGTCAGGCACCGATCGTAGTCAGGCACCGATCGTAGTCTGGCACCGATCGTAGTCAGCACCGATCGATCAGGCACCAATGGTAGTCTGGCACCGATCGCAGGCACCGATCGTAGTCTGGCACCAAACGTAGTCAGGCACCGATCGTAGTCTGGCACCAAACGTAGTCAGGCACCGATCGTAGTCAGGCACCGATCGTAGTCTGGCACCAAACGTATTTAGGCACCGATCGTAGTCAGGCACCGATCGTAGTTGGCACCGATTTTATGATTTTCGTAGAGGCACCGATCGTAGTCTTTATTAGTCGGGCACCGATCGTAGTCAGGCACTGATCGTAGTCAGGCACTGATCGTAGTGTGATTTTATGATTTTTTAAAATAATTTTATCCCCCCCCCCCTCTCCTTCCCCCTCACACTTTTGGTAGGAAAATCTCGTCCATGGTTCTACTGATGCATTTTTTTGCGTCCAGGGTTCCAACATTTTTAAGAAGAAGAAAGAGTGTTTTGACCGAATAAGATTATCTTTTGGGGGATTTACATCAATTGTGATATGAAAATTGACGGAAAACAACCAGCACAATATGCACGTAACATTTTACTTTGCTTTCCACGCTAATTGTGACCAAGTTCACATCTTTTGATCCAAATACATGAATATGTCCAATAATATTTACCCGAACTTTCTCAATTTTCAGGGGAAATAGATACTCTATAGAGTATGTGCGTGTAACGTCAAACACACTCAGCCTGGGTACCTCTTGGGAACCGGAAGTATTTTTATGCAATGCACGAATTATGCTTATTGATTTGAAAAGCAAACACACACTTAGTTTCAATAATCAAAACAAAAAGAAATTCCCAAAAATAAACCATTTTAAACGCAAAACAACTGAACAACCAGAGATTAAATGATTATCATTTTAGAGATGTTCCGTTTTGATAAGAAAGATGCCAACACGTGGTGGCAAACCAAGAACGTATTTTGCTGCGCACTTTTTGTTTGTTTACTATTCCTTGACCAGTGAATGGATGGTTTCCTGTATCATTAAGGATGTGATGAATAGCAATCAACTTAAAGTGTGTAATGCTCTGTCTGTGCGTGCTAGCCAAACGATTTGTGCCGCCAGGTACGCACGGTAGGAAATCATCCAATCACAAATCATGGGAAGGTAAACAACCAATCAGCGTCTAACAAAATACACTCTGCATATATTCCGAGTAGACCTTAAAGAGGCGGTGTCGTCTCAAAACAAATCGCAATGATGTCAGTAAGTACATGGCATGTACTTACACACGTCATCAACGTATCGTTCAGAGAATCAGAGAAGCGTATATTATACATTGTGTGTATACATATTACGTCTGGGGTGCAATTAACTCAATTAATAGCTCCATGTTTTAATTCAAATGAGGGGAAAAGACATAGAAAAAATGCTGCCTTGACGATAATCCAACTCGTTACGTTTGGCACAAAAGCAAATCTGAAACTCATCGCCTTATCCCGGCTGTTCGGCCACAGCAATGCTGATTTTATTTTTGAAATGGTTGCTGTATTATAAATATAGTGCGCAATATGATCGAAAGAGGCGCGCATAGCCATTGCTTGAAATTTCAATCGATCAAAAATTAGAACTTAATGTCCCTATGCCGATATCGCACCTTTAATAGTATCTTTATATTCAAAGCATTTTATCACGAGAAGCACTTGTTTGTGCTATTTTAGGAAACAATCAGCGTTCGGTACGTTATGAAATGCGATCATTTACAAGTTACTTAGACTTCCTATTGGTCACTTTTTCCACAGCCTGAATGGGGAGGGCCATTAACTAAGTATAAGATATATACAAGGAACGTGAGCATACGCGCACGGGTGGGGTTCCCCTGTCCCGAAAATCTAAAAAGTGGACCAAAGCTGTTTTTTATAATGAATTTCAATTATTTGAATGTTTGTTTCTTATGCATGGGTAAAGGCAGAAACGCAGGAATGAAAAGAGGAAAAAGCATGGAAAAGCAGAATAGAAAATAAACAAATGAAATGATATTGAAAATAAAAATAAAGTAGAATTATTTTCTGAATGGTTGCTAATTTTGCAAAAATATTTAATAAAATTGCCCGAAATTTTGCAGAAACCTAAATGATCTTATCGGATGAAACTTTATTGTTCCCAAAAAAAAATGTTTGCGCTCTTACGCGCATTTCATGGCCAAACTGAAATCAGAAATTAATTATCACCAAGGAAACAGCAAACCTAACTTCATTAATGTTTATTAACCAAAGGAAAATAGACATGATTGACAGCAGACTTCATACAACTGACCTATGCTCAATCGCGATGAATCAGATATGCAAACCAAGAGCTTATTTTATCACGCGCTGATTG